>JAIGNY010000020.1:0-253382 GCA_020152595.1 Chiridota heheva
TGACTTCCATGTCTTATCACATCTGTAAAACTGCCTCTCGTATCCCATTGGTAGATTGTTTTGACTTTTAAAATGCTCTAGTACTGAAAAACTAATTCATGCATTTGTTACCTCACAGCTTGATTACTGTAACAGTTTACTGTATGGCATTGATGATCAATTCATCTTGCGATTGCAGCATCTTCAGAATGCCGCTGCTTGTTTAGTTACTCACACCAGGAAACATGATCACATTACACCTGTTACTTACACTAGGAAACATGATCACATTACACCTGTTACTCGCACTAGGAAACATGATCTCATTACACCTGTTACTCGCACTAGGAAACATGATCACATTACACCAGTTACTCACACTAGGAAACATGATCACATTACACCTGTTACTCACACTAGGAAACATGATCACATTACACCTTTTACTCACACTAGGAAACATGATCACATTACACCTGTTACTCACACTAGGAAACATGACCACATTACACCTGTTACTCACACTAGGAAACATGATCACGTTACACCTGTTACTCACACTAGGGAACATGATCACAGTACACCTGTTACTCGCACTAGGAAACATGATCACATTACACCTGTTACTCACACTAGGAAACATGATCACATTACACCTGTTACTCACACTAGGAAACATGATCACAGTACACCTGTTACTCACACTAGGAAACATGATCACATTACACCTGTTACTCACACTAGGAAACATGATCACATTACACCTGTTACTCGCACTAGGAAACATGATCACATTACACCTGTTACTCACACTAGGGAACATGATCACATTACACCTGTTACTCACACTAGGAAACATGATCACAGTACACCTGTTACTCACACTAGGAAACATGATCACGTTACACCTGTTACTCACACTAGGGAACATGATCACATTACACCTGTTACTCACACTAGGAAACATGATCACATTACACCTGTTACTCACACTAGGAAACATGATCACATTACACCTGTTACTCACACTAGGAAACATGATCACATTACACCTGTTACTCACACTAGGAAACATGATCACATTACACCTGTTATTCACACTAGGGAACATGATCACATTACACCTGTTACTCACACTAGGAAACGTGATCACATTACACCTGTTACTCACACTAGGAAACATGATCACATTACACCTGTTACTCACACTAGGAAACATGATCACATTACACCTGTTATTCACACTAGGGAACATGATCACATTACACCTGTTACTCACACTAGGAAACGTGATCACATTACACCTGTTACTCACACAAGGAAACATGATCACATTACACCAGTTACTCACACTAGGAAACATGATCACATTACACCTGTTACTCACACTAGGAAACATGATCACATTACACCTTTTACTCACACTAGAAACATGAAACATGATCACATTACACCTGTTACTCACACTAGGAAACATGACCACATTACACCTGTTACTCACACTAGGAAACATGATCACGTTACACCTGTTACTCACACTAGGGAACATGATCACAGTACACCTGTTACTCGCACTAGGAAACATGATCACATTACACCTGTTACTCACACTAGGAAACATGATCACATTACACCTGTTACTCACACTAGGAAACATGATCACAGTACACCTGTTACTCACACTAGGAAACATGATCACATTACACCTGTTACTCACACTAGGAAACATGATCACATTACACCTGTTACTCGCACTAGGAAACATGATCACATTACACCTGTTACTCATCACATTACCTGGGAACATGATCACAT
Organism: Chiridota heheva; assembly: GCA_020152595.1. NCBI lineage: Eukaryota > Metazoa > Echinodermata > Holothuroidea > Apodida > Chiridotidae > Chiridota > Chiridota heheva. The sequence continues at coordinate 1,795 of JAIGNY010000020.1, forward strand.
TACACCTGTTACTCACACTAGGAAACATGATCACAGTACACCTGTTACTCACACTAGGAAACATGATCACATTACACCTGTTACTCACACTAGGAACATGATCACATTACACCTGTTACTCACACTAGGAAACATGATCACATTACACCTGTTACTCACACTAGGAAACATGATCACATTACACCTGTTACTCACACTAGGAAACATGATCACATTACACCTGTTACTCACACTAGGAAACATGATCACATTACACCTGTTATTCACACTAGGGAACATGATCACATTACACCTGTTACTCACACTAGGAAACGTGATCACATTACACCTGTTACTCACACTAGGAAACATGATCACATTACACCTGTTACTCGCACTAGGAAACATGATCACATTACACCTGTTACTCACACTAGGAAACATGATCACATTACACCTGTTACTCACACTAGGAAACATGATCACATTACACCCGTTACTCACACTAGGAAACATGATCACATTACACCTGCTACTCGCACTAGGAAACATGATCATATTACACCTGTTACTCACACTAGGAAACATGATCACAGTACACCTGTTACTCACACTAGGAAACATGATCACGTTACACCTGTTACTCACACTAGGGAACATGATCACATTACACCTGTTACTCACACTAGGAAACATGATCATATTACACCTGTTCTCAGCAAACGTCATTGGCTTCCAGTCAAGGCACATACTCAATTTAAAGTTTTAATACTTGTGTATAAATTCCTAACTGGCAATAAACGCACCTTTGTTTTTCTCTGACATAATTTCTTAAGAGGAGCTATATCTCCAAGGGGATCAGCTTATTTCACACGCCAGCTTAAACGTCACTCGCAGGAGTTACGCCTTATCCAAGGTGGGGGATCAGCCTATTTCACACGCCAGCTTAAACGTCACTCGTAGGAGTTATGCCTTATCCAAGGTGGGGGGTCAGCCTATTTCACACGCCAGCTTAAACGTCACTCGCAGGAGTTACGCCTTATCCAAGGTGGGGGTCAGCCTATTTCACACGCCAGCTTAAACGTCACTCGCAGGAGTTACGCCTTATCCAAGGTGGGGGATCAGCTTATTTCACACGCCAGCTTAAACGACACTCGCAGAAGTTAAGCCTTATCCAAGGTGGGGGGGGGGGGGTCAGCCTATTTCACACGCCAGCTTTAACGTCACTCGCAGGAGTTACGCCTTATCCAAGGTGGGGGATCAGCTTATTTCACACGCCAGCTTAAACGTCACTCGCAGAAGTTATGCCTTATCCAAGGTGGGGGATCAGCTTATTTCACATGCCAGCTCAAACGTCACTCGGAGGAGTTATTCAAGGTAGTTTTAGTCAAAAAAACTTTGGTACTTGTTCCTTCAATTATTTCGCTCCTTATGAGTGGAATTCATTGCCGGCTGAGAATCTCTCATCACATTCGCTATCTTTATTGAAGTCTTAAGTTAATAACTTACTTATTTTGTCACTATTTGTTGTAATTGTTAGCTTCTTTGTTGTTTTCTGTTTTCATAATTTTCTCTCATTGTACCTTTGGTACAGTGCTTTGGGATTGTACTCTCAATGGAAAGCACTTCATGGATTTAATTAGTATTATTCTTAGTATGAAAACTTTAAGCAAAAACTTTTAAGCGGACAAATGTTTTCATATGCCAATAAGCTAATTAGTATGCACACACAACCCCCTCTCTCTAATCATGCTCATTTGAACAGTGCCCATGTCCTCCACCCTTATGCCAAATTACATGAATGTACACCTTTCATAACATGTAAAAGCAAAACTTTACAAAAACTATACCCAGACAAATATTTTCATACCTGTAACCAAAAACTGTAACCAAAATCTGTCACCAAAATTTAACAAAAACTTTAACCAGTTGCTGACGCCAGGGGTCGTAGAATAGCTCTACTAAAAACCAATTAATAATCACTGTGTACTTACTCTCGAAAAAGTAAGCCGTGTGCATGGCCGGGATTCGAACCTGGGCGTGCACGTTGTCAGCTTGCATACTATCCACTAGTGCACGTTGCCAGCTTGCATACTATCCACTAGTGAACGTTGCCAGCTCACATACTATCCACTAGTGAACGTTGCCAGCTCACATACTATCCACTAGTAAACGTTGCCGGCCTGCATACTATCCACTAGTGCACGTTGACAGCTCGCATACTATCCACTAATGAACATTGCCAGCTCACATACTATCCACTAGTGCATGTTGCCAGCTCACACGCTGTCCACTAGTGAGTGTTGCCAGCTTGCATACTAACCACTAGTGCACGTTGAAAGCTCGCATACTATCCAGTAGTGCACGTTGCCAGCTCGCATATTATCCACTAGTGCATGTTGCCAGCTCGCATATTATCCACTAGTGCACGTTGCCAGCTTGCATATTATCCAGTAGTGCACGTTGCCAGCTCGCATATTATCCACTAGTGCACGTTGCCAGCTCGCATATTATTCACTAGTGCATGTTGCCAGCTTGCATACTATCCACTAGTGAACGTTGCCAGCTCACAATACTATCTACTAGTGCACGTTGCCAGCTCGCACACTATCCACTACAACAGACTGCCTACGTTTCAGTGTATGGGTTTGCTTTAGACTTGAATATTGGCATGAAGAAAGAGGAAGTACTTGCTATTTTCAATTGAATGTATGTAATGTAAGCTTCATCACAATATTTTTGGCATGCGGTAGGTGTACTACGATTCGAAGTTATAATTTGTTTTCAAAAATTTGCCTAAAAAAAAGGCTTAAAAATCACCAAATGTTGCACAACTTTTGCCAAAAAAAGATATTGGTGATGAAATAGGCAAAATTTGACTGGAATTGAATACTTTGACTGGAATTGAATACTTTGACCGGAATTGAATACTTTGACCGGAATTGAATACTTTGACTGGAATTGAATACTTTGACTGGAATGGAATACTTTGACTGGAATGGAATACTTTGACCGGAATTGAATACTTTGACTGGAATTGAATACTTTGACTGGAATTGAATACTTTGACTGGAATTGAATACTTTGACTGGAATTGAATACTTTGACTGGAATTGAATACTTTGACTGGAATTGAATACTTTGACTGGAATTGAATACTTTGACCGGAATGGAATACTTTGACCGGAATTGAATAATTTGACTGGAATTGAATACTTTGACTGGAATTGAATACTTTGACTGGAATTGAATACTTTGACTGGAATTGAATACTTTGACTGGAATTGAATGCTTTGACTGGAATGGAATACTTTGACTGGAATGGAATACTTTGACTGGAATGGAATACTTTGACTGGAATTGAATACTTTGACTGGAATTGAATACTTTGACTGGAATTGAATACTTTGACCGGAATGGAATACTTTGACTGGAATTAAATACTTTGACTGGAATTGAATACTTTGACTGGAATGGAATACTTTGACTGGAATTAAATACTTTGACTGGAATGGAATACTTTGACTGGAATGGAATACTTTGACTGGAATTGAATACTTTGACTGGAATGGAATACTTTGACTGGAATTGAATACTTTGACTGGAATGGAATACTTTGACTGGAATTGAATACTTTGACTGGAATGGAATACTTTGACTGGAATGGAATACTTTGACTGGAATTGAATACTTTGACTGGAATTGAATACTTTGACGTCTTTGACAGTTGTTTTCACTTTTTAAAGCAAAAACTAGGTCTGGAAATATGGCAAGTAAGCTTTTTTAAAAAAAAAGGGTTTTTCCATTAATGTTTGTGCATTTTTTAAATTTTCTCTATTTCAATCCATTTTTATTTAAAAATCTTCAACATAACCACCATCAAAAAGTTACATTTTCTATAAGAAATATTTGAGCCCTTTCAAATGATACCAAGATCACTGCAGTGGGCTTTTTGACAAAGCAAAATAATATATAAAAGTGCATGGCCAATCAGCCGTGTCACAACCACGTGAGTTTTTAAGGGTTAAAAGTGACCATCTGATAGCTTTTTTTACCTTTTTAAGTAATTGCAGAAGTCGAATGCACAAGATGAGTAACAGACATATGGATACTAACAAGTCCTACTTCCAGCTTTAAAGCTGGGCATCCGTAATACTTTCTACACAACGACTGACTACACAGTGGCTGACTACACAAATTTATATGTTTGGGGTTTATAAACAAATTAACATAGGAGTATTTATGTCAAGATGTTTATACGGCTGTTTTATTGACCATTTGTGGTGTACTGTTTGGGGTGGTCAACACAGGGAAATAGAGAGCAGAAAGCTGATGCTTACCACTTTACCATGGAGGTCAAGCAAGAACCCGCCTACCACCCTACCATGGAGGTCAAGCAAGATGCCAGGGCAATAGAGCAGAAAGCTAATGCTTACCACTCTACCATGACGGTCAAGCAAGAAGCCAGGGAAATAGAGAAGAAAGCTGTTAAGCACTGTATCACGGAGGTCTCATTTTCACAACATTTTGTGTTATTCTCAACAAAAAATATCAATATTTTGTTCATATAATCTTATGCAAAAATGTTTTTATTGTATCATTTTTATGTTATTTATAACTAATGGGGTATTATACGAACACACAAAATGATATCATAATAATATTTTAACAACAAGAAAAAATGTTGAGAAAACATTATTGTGTTTGCTTGGGAGGTACAATGAAGTGACATCCTAGTACAATGAAGTGGCATCCTAGTACAATGAAGTGGCATCCTAATACAATGAAGTGGCATCCTAGTACAATGAAGTGATATCATAGTACAATGAAGTGACATCATAGTACAATGAAGTGATATCCCAGTACAATGAAGTGATATCCCAGTACAATGAAGTGACATCCCAGTACAATGAAGTGATATCATAGTACAATGAAGTGACATCATGGTACAATGAAGTGACATCCTATTACAATAAAGTGGCATCCTAGTGCAATAAAGTGACACCCTAGTACACTGAAGTGACATCATATTACAATGAAGTGGCATCCTAGTGCAATGAAGTGACATCATAGTACAATGAAGTGACATCCTAGTACAATGAAGTGATATCCTAGTACAATGAAGTGGCATCCTAGTGTAATGAAGTGACATCCTAGTACAATGAAGTGACATCATAGTACAATGAAGTGGCATCCTAGTACAACGAAGTGGCATCCTAGTACAATGAAGTGCCATCCTAGTACAATGAAGTGACATTATAGTACAATGAAGTGGCGTCCTAGTACAATGAAGTGACATCCTAAATCTTGTATAATGACCAATAAATTGACAACAGTCCCAGACTCACCTTGCATCATCACCATCAGTGAAGACTGGTGCACCACAACGCTGTTTCTCCAAGTCTATTTGAGAATGTTCATCACTAAGCACACCCACCTCCATGTTAGCTCCTCCATCAAGCTCTAATGTGCCTATCAAGTCTTGTTGTGATATATTCATGTTGTTTGATTATGGGTGTCATACTCGCAAGGTTGGGGGAGAGGGGGAAGGGGGTGGGGGTGGGGTTGTGGGGTGGCGTAGGGTGGGGGGTAAGGTTGTTGGAGGGGGTTAGGGTTGTGGTGTGGGAAGGTATCATGACGAACGGAATTTTAACCGGTTCCGCCGGTTCCGTCGGCCAAAATATTGGAACAAAATTAGTCAACACTCAACTCATTTCTTACCGTGTTCTATAGCAAACACACACAAGCGACAGAGCCGGCCACAAAAAGTTGACAATTAGGGTTTTCATAGAAATTTCAAATAAACATCTCATGCATACAAATTAAATACCGTTAGATAGATATTGACAAGAGCGTTCCAATGGTATTTGTTTCGTGAAAATCGGATTTTCTTATCGAAAGTTAGCTTGATTTTCTGTAGGTCCCCTTGCTACTGACAGTAAATAAAACAATTCTCGACAATAAACCATTTGACATAGCGACCTCATTTTATAGTATAATGCTATACGATAGAGCGCCATCAAAACATACAAAGTTAGAAAACATGACGTGAACACTTTGAATGGGAAGGTATCATGACGAACGGAATTTTAGCCGGTTCCGTCGGCCAAAATATTGGAACAAAATTAGTCAACACTCAACTCATTTCTTACCGTGTTCTATAGCAAACACATACAAGCGACAGAGCCGGCCACAAAATCATGTATCTTTTATGCATTTTAATTTGTGGGTGTCATACTCGCAAAGTTGGAGAAGGAGGGGGAGGGTTGTGGGGGTAGGGGTAGGGGGTTAAGGTTGTGGGATGGGGTTAGGGTTGTGGTGTGGGAAGGTATCATGACGAACGGAATTTTAGCCGGTTCCGCCGGTTTCGTCGGCCAAAATATTGGAACAAAATTAGTCAACACTCAACTTATTTCTTACCGTGTTCTATAGCAAACACACACAAGCGACAGAGCCGGCCACAAAATCATGTATCTTTTATGCATTTCAATTTTTGGGTGTCATACTCGCAGAGTTGGGGAGAGGGAGGGGTGGGGTTGTGGAGGGGGTAGGGTTTGGGGGTTAAGGTTGTGGGAGGGGGTTAGGGTTGTGGTGTGGAAAGGGTTTTTAACCAGGTTTACTTTTTGAAAAAATTCCGAAAAATAGGCTCAGGTCCCGCAAGATGCATTTTTTTAGGTTAAGCCCCCTGGATATCTAAACGGAAAACGAACCCAAACCAAGGTTACAGGTCCAGGACCTGTTCATGACCCACTGTATCATGACTTTCAAATAGCTTCCGGTCAAACTTCAAAATCTAAAAAAATGTTGACTTACTAAGTGGGGTAGACCTATATTGTCGAAAAGTTGACAATTAGAGTTTTCATAGAAATTTCAAATAAACATCTCATGCATACAAATTTAATACCGTTAGAAAGATATTAACGAGAGCGTTCCAATGGTATTTGTTTCGTGAAAATCGGATTTTCTTATCGAAAGTTAGCTTGATTTTCTGTAGGTCCCCTTGCTACTGACAGTAAATAAAACAATTCTCGACAATAAACCATTTGACATAGCGACCTCAATTTATAGTATAATGCTATACGATAGAGCGCCATCAAACTATAAAAAGTTAGAAAACATGACGTGAACATTTTGGTTGCTATGACAACGCAAACTCGTGACTCAATATTTTTCAACTTTTGAAATTGCTCCAAAAAATCTGATTTTTTGCTAAGACACTCCCTATATAGCGAAAAAGAATAATTTCACAATTTTTTGACCACCAACATTTTTTTCCATGAGAGGACGCTGTTTTAAATTTTGACGAATCATGAAGGAATAGAAATAATCGTGTTATCGTATCAAAACCTGACCTGTATGCCACCGAAATACTGTTAAACAATTTACTACACTTCAAAAGTTGCTAAAAAATCTACTTCCGGTTCTATTGCGCAGCGCGCCCACAAATTGGTACAATCATCATAGAAAAAAATGATACATTTTCGGACTCCTTGTAACACGTTGAGTTCAAATATGATTTTTTTTTTTATATAATTCTTATTCTGACCGGAATTTATGATGCAAAAATGGCCGCCGCAAACGGTTTTTCAAAATTGAGGGCGCTTTACCAAAACAATATTAATAATTCATCTTTCATTCATCATTGAAATCATTGAAAACATCATGATCAATCTTTAATTGCAGGGATGGATGCAGTTGAATGAAGTAGGGAATAGTTTGTTTTAAACGAAGCGATAACCAAGGAAAACACACAAAAAGTATGTAATTGTTCATCTTGTTGAATAAAAAAGTAAAATGTCCCAGAAAATTGATCAAATTCTCAAGTTGCAAACACATACATCTCTTTTGAAAACTGTTGTGTATACAATAATTAATCTGTTGTGAAATATTCCTTTCATTTCAGATGATCTTAAAAGGACTGTTTGACTAGACATTGCAAAGGGTTAGACGTTTGCCATCGCAGTATTGGACCAATCAAAATTTGTGCTGCAGATGGCCCAATCAGAAGTCAATATGAATGAGGTTGGAATCATCATGTTTCATTATCTTAAAATGGAGGGATCAGTAGAATAAATTACTTAATACTTTCTTTTCAACACAGCGATGAATGGTTTTAAGAAGCTAACCCTAACCCTAACCCTAACCCATTGATTGTAACTTTAAAAAAAATAAAAAATCTATATTCTTTTCATCAAATGAACTGTCGGAAATGCACGTCCTCATGTAAACTTCATTGAAACTGTTGCATAATCTTAAGCCATTTTGGGGCATTGAAATCACAGAAGTTTTGAATTTTCCGGGGATTTCGCCCCATGGACCCCTACCAGGGCTGGGCCCCTACCAGGCCTGGACCCCTACCAGGGCTGGACCCCTACCAGGGCTAAGCCCCTACCAGGGCTGGACCCCTACCAGGGCTGGACCCCTACCAGTGCTGGACCCCTACCAGGGCTGGACCTTACCAGGGCTTGACCCCTACCAGGGCTGGACCCCTACCAGGGCTGAACCCCTACAAGGGCTGAATCCCTACCAGGGGTAGACCCCTACCAAGGCTGGACCCCTACCAGGGCTGGACCCCTACCAGGGCTGGACCCCTTCCAGGGCTCGATCCCTACCAGGGCTGGACCCCTACCAGGGCTGGACCCCTACAAGGGCTGGATCCCTACCAGGGCTGAACCCCTACCAGGGCTGGACCCCTACCAGGGCTGGACCCCTACCAGGGCTGGACCCCTACCAGGGCTGAACCCTACAAGGGCTGAATCCCTACCAGGGCTGGACCCCTACCAGGGCTAAACCCCTCCCAGGGCTGGACCCCTACCAGGGCTGGACCCCTACCAGGGCTGGACCCCTACCAGGGCTGGATCCCTACCAGGGCTGGACCCCTACCAGGGCTGGACTCCTACCAGGGCTGGACCTCCACCAGGGCTGGCCTACCAGGGCTGGACCCCTACAAGGGCTGGACCCCTACCAGGGCTGGACCCCTACCAGGGCTGGACCCCTACCAGGGCTGAACCTTACCAGGGCTTGACCCCTACCAGGGCAGGACCCCTACCAGGGCTGGACCCCTACCAGGGCTGGACCCCTAACAGGGCTGGACCCCTACCAGGGCTGGACCCTTACCAGGGCTTGACCCCTACCAGGGCTGGATTCCTACCAGGGCTGGAGTCCTACCAGGGCTGGACCCCTACAAGGGCTGGACCCCTATCAGGGCTGGACCCCTACCAGGGCTGGACCCCTACCAGGGCTGGACCCCTACAAGGGTTGCATCCCTACCAGGGCTGAACCCTTACCAGGGCTGGACCCCTACCAGGGCTGGACCCCTACCAGGGCTGGCCTACCAGGGCTGGACCCCTACCAGGGCAGGACCCCTAACAGGGCTGGACCCCTACCAGGGCTGGACCCCTAACAGGGCTGGACCCTTACCAGGGCTGGACCCTTACCAGGGCTTGACCCTTACCAGGGCTGGACCCCTACCAGGGCTGGACCCCTACCAGGGCTGGACCCCTACCAGGGCTGGCTCCCTACCAGGGCTGGACCCCTTCCAGGGCTGGACCCCTTCCAGGGCTGGACCCCTACCAGGGCTGGACCCCTACCAGGGCTGGCCTACCAGGACTGGACCCCTACCAGGGCAGGACCCCTACCAGGGCTGGACTCCTACCAGGGCTGGCTTCCTACCAGGGGCTGGATCCCTTCCAGGGCTCGATCCCTACCAGGGCAGGACCCCTACCAGGGCTGGACTCCTACCAGGGCTGGCTTCCTACCAGGGGCTGGACCCCTTCCAGGGCTCGATCCCTACCAGGGCTGGACCCCTACATGGGCTGGACCCCTACAAGGGCTGGACCCCTACCAGGCCTGGTTTTCTTATTGATTACGAGATATCTAAGATGTTATCGATAACACGTGTAGGCCTCTGTATTCAGTTCGGCGAATATGTGATCGATAACAACGCAGATTTCTCGCGATCAAAAAGGAAAATTGAAAACCGGAAGTGACGTTTCCAGCACGGCGGCGTTCACTGCTGAACGTACTCATGGGACGATGCCTTTTTTTTTAAGCTATTTAGGGCAGCAAATACACATAATCTCCCAGAGCTTCACCCGCTGGATCCCTATACCAGAGCTTCGTCCCTCATTGATTTTAACTTCAAAATGAAAATAAAAATCTGCTGTCCATCAAATTTATAATGAACTCCAAAAATGTCCTCATGTAAACTTCATTGAATTTGTATATTTTCAAGCCCTTTTGGGGCATGATCCGAAATCACATCCGAATTTTCAGAGCTTCCGGGGGCTTCGTCCCCTTGAACCCTACCAGGAATTTGACCCTGGACCCCACCAGGGCCCACAAGCGGGCTCCTGGACGTCACGCCGTCATACGCATGCAATGCGTGCGCGGTGCCGCCTGCGGCGGCACATAATGTTATCAGTGGCAATATTTTGATGGCAAAAATCACATCTACACCCCTCATTCAAAACCCTGTAACTACGCCCCTGAGACGAGTCCCCCTACCCCAAGTCACTGGCATATCATTTTTTGCCTAATTGAGAGGAATTTATAATTGTGCAGCTTCCACCTTTCATGTTACCTTGGGCGACAGCCTTGGCTGGATTAGGAAAGCTGCAGACGGGAAATCCTCCGACCCCCGCACTCTTTGCCAATATGTATAAGCCTATATCTCTGCACTGTGGTTTCTTGTATCTTAATATGATTCTATGAGTTTCCCCCACCCTCCCACTTTCAATGGGCAAATCTCGCTCATGGCATCTACTACCCCTAACTAATAGTTTTGAATAGAAAATAATTGACCCATGTGGCTACCATGGGCCTATATCGCAACCTTTTCTTTTTTTAGTGCAGGTTTAAAGGCCTAATTGGCCCATGGAAACAATAAGGGACGACTGAGAGATCAATTCGTACCCTAATCGCAATCATTCCGTGTAGGCGGTGTATAGGGCGCGGGTGGGACACTTTTCCCCCATCAAAACATAGATGGGCCGAAGTCTATAGGCCTAATTCAGCTCTCAACTTTACAAGTTATTTTGTATTTCTTCTTGGAATCGGCATCTAAAACTACATCACATGTATCTATTACAAGAAGATTGAGGATTATCAATAATTGTTCAAAATTTTCTCCAAGCAGTTCGGTTCGTACCCCCGATCAGGAGAACCAGGCCCGTAGCAGCCGCAATAAATAACATAATAATAATAATAATAATTATAAAAAATAAAATAAAAAAATAAAAAAATAACAATACAAAAACATCTGTATTTTCTGAGGGAATACCCCCCCCCCCCCACCCCTCTTCCCCTCCTCCAAGTATTACGCGGTTATATTGGTAATTCGTAAGAATGCGCAACACTATCTCCATCCAAACTGTCCAATCCGTTGGGACGCGTACGCGTGAAATTTAAACTTATAAGTGCAAGCATGGCATAGTTGTGAATGTTTTTCTTTACGAGCTGAAATCCACGTCCACGTCCACTCCAAGTTGTATTGATTTCAAGTCGACATAATTTGCATGAAATCAACACAACTTGGAGTCGACATAAGATGCAAATTAGCCTGCTTATCCAATCACAGGGCGAGAAACTATACAACTTGGAGTCACGGTCGAGTTGTGGACTTATGGCACACTCGGCGCACCATACACGTGCGTGATCTAGGCTAGACCTTCCTGTACGCTAAAGAAGTCGCGTTTTATTTTATATGCATGAAATTTAATAAAGGACAGAGCGAGTTAAGATGGATTATTCTATAACAACTCCGGACATTGGGAACACACTAAATCAATCAGTAAACAATTTCCCAAAACGAAGTTTTGGACAGAAAAAACCAAAACTTCGTGCGTTCCAACCAAGTTGGTTCAACCAGTTTGCTTTGTTGCATTATGACGAATCAAATGATATGGCATTCTGCTATTAAGGCATCAAGGCATACAAGGCAAAGAAGCTTAATTTACCAAACATGAATTCCGCATTTATTGCTAAAAACAAAGGCTTTAAGAATTGGAAAGAGGCGACTCGGAGGTTCAAGGCACATGAAGGAAGTGTTTGCCACAAGGATGCAGTCTTAATGGTTGTGACATTGCCAAAGATAAGTAAAGACATTGGAGAAAGTTTATCACAACAGATTGGAAGAGAAGGAGAAGAGCGACGACAAATTTTTATGAAAATCATTTCTAATGTGAAATTCCTGGCACGGCAAGGACTAGCTTTTAGTGGTGTTGGGGATGAGTCGGATTCTAATCTTATAACTCTTTTCAAGTTGCGTGGTGAAGATGATTCACGGATTCAAAACTGCTTATCACGGAAATCTGACAAGTATCTCTCTGCTGAAATTCAAAACGAAGTTTTACAGACAATGGCACTAACGGTGGTAAGACTTAATTTAATTATACATTTTGACGGCGGAAGATATTTCATAATTGCGCAAACAAAATCAGAATAGCAAATACTTAACCCCTCCCCAGCGTCGGAGGCACAGAAACTAATATAGGGATCACTATACTAATTGCAGCGGAACAAAGGAAATATCGACGTGGGCGCAGGGGATCATCGTTATAAAAAAAATAATCCAGACTATCACTCTTACCCCAACCCCACTCCCCAAAAATGGTTCTGAAGTGCTCTTATATTTTTTGTTTGAGTTTTCAATTCAGGCTGCATGGGGTGCAGATTCATGTTTGTGTTTTGTTTATATATCTATTTATTTTTGTCGCGCGTCACTATCGCATTCGCCCTCCTTTTAATTTGTAAATCTCTTTTGGAACATATCTACTTACATCTATGAAGCATATGTACCATGCAAGTGTGCGTTGAGCATGCTTCTTTAAACATTTGTGTACTAATTTTTAATAAAATAAAATGGTATAACTCGCCAGACCCCTTTAAATTTCATTTAAAGCTACAATTGGCGACTAGCGCGCACGTATAGTTACTAACATCCGTGCTTATTTTGTATATGCACCATTTCTTTTTTATAGGCTTTACGTGAGGCTGTTTCAAATATCCAGACAGCACCATTCTATACAATTATGGTGGATGAAACCCCCGATGTTTCCAACAAGGAACAGGTCAGCAGGTTGTGATATGCACACGGTGGGTCGACGACCAATTTGAAGTTCATGAAGATTTCATTGGATTGTATGAAGTGTCTTCGACAACCGCCGATGCATTAGTTGCCGTCATCAAAGATGTTCTCCTTCGAATGCAGTTATCCCTTCAGAAGGCAATAGGTCAATGCTATGATGGAGCGGCTGCCATGTCGGGTGTACACGGAGGTGTTGCAAAGGAGATAACAGATGAACAACCAAAGGCTTTGTATACACATTGCTACGGTCATGCCCTTAATCTTGCATGTGGTGACACCATAAAGAGAAACCGGCTAATGTGTGATGCTTTGGAAAATACAAGAGAGATTACCAAACTAATTAGGAACTCCCTTCGACGTGGAAGTAAGTTTATCGAGATGAAGGACAGGATTGGGAAGGAGTGCTCCACTGAAATCTGTGTCATGTGTCCAACTCGGTGGACAGTTAGAGCAGATTCCCTTCGGAGTATACTGGAAAACTACGAAGTTCTACACAATGTTTGGGAGGAGTGTCTCTTGTAGGAAAAGGATTCTAGCACAAAGGGTCGACTGAGAGGTGTGGCTTCGTACATGAAGTAGTTTGATTTCTTATTTGGTATAAAGTTAGCACACCTGATCCTAAGTCATAGCGACAATTTGAGTAGGACTTTGCAACACGCATACATTTCCACTATTGAAGGCATACGAAGTCAGTTCGACACTCTTTGGGATGCCGTAGGATTACTTGCTTTTACACTTAATGTGAACCAACCAGAGACACCACGAAAAAGAAAAGTCCCAATCCAGCTTGATGTTCCTTCTGTTGATGATCAACCTGCAAGAGCAAAGGAGTATTTTAAGCGAATCTACACAGAGGCTATTGACAACATTAATAACTCCATACGAGATCGTTTTAAGCAGACGGGGTACCAAACCTATGTCAAGCTACAGAACCTCCTTCTAGATGCATGTAATGGCAAAGGAATTAGGGAAGATTTTCACTTTGTTTCTGATTTCTACAAAGGCGACATTAATTCAAGTCAACTCAGAGTCCAGCTGGAAACGCTGGGTCACACATGTAAACCGCCTGAATGTACCAGTGTCAGTGTGTATTCGCTTCCTGATGTAGTAAAGTATATGAAGCCTTTAGATTTCGGTACGAAATTGCTTATATCTGAAGTGTGCATTTTGCTTAAACTTGTACTTGTCATGCCAGCTACAAACGCGGTAAGCGAGCCTTCTTTCAGTCTTTCAACGCTCTAAAACGCAGCAAAACGTACATGCGAGCCACTATAAAACAGAAAAGACTGAACCATCTACTTGTCCTCCATGTTCACAAAAACACGACAGATAGCTTGGATCTGATGAAAATAGCAAGTGAATTTGCCGACACTGCTCACCGTCGTGCAGTCTTTGGATCATTTCTCCAAGCCGGCAAATAGTCGAATACAGGAATAGGCCTATAGTCTCGTCACTCTCGTGTTTTTGAATTCAGTGGAACTTTTGTATAGATTACGAAATATTATCGTATAAGACTATCAGTTTATCATTTTAGTTTTTTTGTTAAAAACAAACTCACTTCATTCCATAATCTATCTGAAAAATTATCTAAACATTTTGTTGGACTTTCTGTTTTGTTGTTGCCATCGATACTTTGGATAGATTACTATGATCAGCAAATCAGACTGAAGTTGATGTGACAACAAACAAGCTTCAATAGTTTAAGTTGATTTATTTATAATATATCAAGAGAATAAGCTCCCCCTCCCCATAATTTGAAAAATGACAGGTTCACGGATTAACACATCAGATGATAGCATGTAAAAAGGTATATGGAGCTCAAATATACGAATTCCCCCCCTCCCCCCCCCCCCACCCACCACAAAAAATGGTGGTTTAGATGTAAGTGTCGGCAATAATATGGTCTCTACACCCCTCCATAAGTGAACAAATAATACATATGTATACGTTTTCGGGGTTAAGAAAATTAAAGTTAGAAGTGTGAAGTTGTATTTCTTTATAATTTTGCCCAAACGTATTTTGCCTTCAAGCTGGGGTCAGTTTACTCGTTAAATTGTGCTTTTTGAGGGAATAGAAATTACTGTTATCTGGTGATGTTCCGATATGATTATGATAAACATGTTCTGTATGGAAATAAACTTTGACAGTTTGAAGAAACGTGGTTGGCGCAATTTTGTTTAAAGTCGGAACGATCCATTTTATGACAAAACAGATAGACCTATTCACATATTCGTCCAAAATAGAGGATGCTCAAATACAGCTTGCAAGACCTGGGAAGTGTCATTTCTGGCAATCTAGAGGTACCTTTTCTTTTCAAAAAACAATTTTGCACGCTACGCGCCAACCGATGGTGGCGCTTCGCTTAGATAGTGTCAACGTCGCCGCACCACTAAATCAAACGGTGCTACGGGCCTGAGGAGAACAGTTGTGTTCTCCCGATCGGGGGATCGTTAACAGAAGTATCCCACAATGCATCTATCCAAATTCAAAGTTTGTATAGAAATAACATCTGAATCAGACACATTTGGAGCGCGGGGAACTCAACAATTGCGAAGGGTTCATTTTTTTTTTTTTTCACGATTTGAAATAATGACATATGAATGATCTTTTTACAGTGAGCTTTTAAAATTCACCGTGCGGTTTTCGAAAAATTTGAAGAAAAGTGATGAATTCTTATTATGTGTTACCGTTAGGCAGTTGCGCTTTAACAAGGTTTTCTTGAACTATAATAAACAACTTGGGGATTTGTGAAAATTATTTAGCAATAACTGCGTGATACTAACGAAGTTGTTTTACTTTCGCGAAATTGAAGATGAACAAAGCAAACTTTGTTACAAAACCTATAATGAAACAACTGATAAGCGTCTACGGCTGAAAATTCACAATTAAATGGCGGCTTCCATATCTCACTGTAAGCTCAGTGCGCATGCTTGAGTCTCCCAATCGGAGGACTTTCCCGATCGGGAACTTATTGAGTTCCCCGATCGGGGGTACGAACCGAATTGTCAAGGGGGACACGTGTTTTTTGTATCAAAATTAAATAATAATTATTCTCTTAATTGCTTCTTCTCCAGACCATGCATATGAATTTAACAAAAAGGCGAGCATGCATGTAATACACTACGTGTAGCTTTCACTGACAGGAAGCTCCTTTTAGGACAATATGTACCGGAAATCCGGACAACATGTAGCCAAAAAGCTGATAACAAATCCGGACAACATGTAGCCAAAAAGCTGATAACATCATCATACTTTTACAAGTTTTTACCCTTTTTGCGAATAACAAATACCGAACTATAGGACAACTAGTCAAGTTTAACGAAAAACAACAAGTACCGAACTATAGGACAACTAGTCAAGTTTAACGAAAAACTACCAAGCCTCATAAACTGTATGAAATATCATTCTTTCGGCAGTTCGATATTTTTAACAGAAAAAGCGGATAAGAGGTTTTGAAACCTAATAGCTCATATTGTATTACTGAATTTCAACTTCTATGATATTTTAAACACTTATTTGTTTAAACAATTAATGTTAAATGTTAGGTTCACATAGGTTCAATAAATGTTGTACCATTTGATATGCTAAAGTGCAGCAATACGTGTTTCAATCAGAATTTCTTCACCAGACCATAAATTGAACAAAGAGACGAACAACATGTACATGCAGCACAGTACGTGTAGCTTTCACTGGCAGTAATCTTATTTTAGGACAATATGTACCTAAAATAGGTTAGTTTATAGTTCATTGTATTGTTGTAATACTGAATTTTAATCATATTTTAAACTTATGTGTTGAAATTGTTGATGTCAAACGTTGGTTTTTAAAGGCAGTGGCGTCGTTGCCTCCGTTCCACCCTCCCCCTCCCACAAATAAGAAAAATAAATAAAAACTGGCTTAAAAAAATCACAGATAACATCGTTTTAAACATTTCCTTTCCATTATTTCTACCATCCTCATATTCAGGTTCTACATTTTGCATTTACAAGCCAATTAACCTTTCTGAATTTCTTAATTTTAGCGTTGGAAAATATATTATCTATATATATATATATATATATATATATATATATATATATATATATATATATATATATATATATATATATATATATATATATATATATATATATATATATATATATATATATATATATATATTTATATATATATATATATATATATATATATATATATATCTATATATATATATGTATATATATATATATATATATATATATATATATATATATATATATATATATATATATATATATATATATATATATATATATATATATATATATATATATATATATATATATATATATATATATATATATATATATATACATATACATATATATATATATATATATATATATATATATATATATATATATGTATATATATATATATATATATATATATATATATATATGTATATATATGTATATTCATATATATATATATATATATATATATATATATATATATATATATATATATATATATATATATGTGTATATATATATATATATATATATATATATATATATATATATATATATATATATATATATATATATATATATATATATATATATATATATATATATATATATATATATATAGATATATATATATATATATAAATATATATATATATATATATATATATATATATATATATATATATATATATATATATATATATATATATATATATATATATATACATATATATATATATATATATATATATGTATATATATATATATATATTTTAAATCTTAAAGTAAGAAAATGTAAAATTTGCTAACAATTTGTATAATTTTTGAAGGAATTCTTTATTGCAGTTTTTTTTTGTGTGAATGTGACAAACTTATCACATTTGAAAAGGTCAATGAAGAGTAACAAATGCTTTATTTTAATTCGAGTATTCAATCATCTGGGCATTTACAACATCCGGGACTATTTGTCGGTGAAAACGTGCTACGATTTGTGCACAAGCGAACACCACGCTTTATTCTACGTACGTACGTACAATATATATATATATTTCAAACTTCAAAATGATCTTTTTTACTATATTTCCTCCACATTTGCAACAATTTTCTGCAAAATTACCAAAGCGAACGTAGAGATTTAGGCCTGTAAAGGTGACCGATTTTACACTGGCTGTAATGGTAATATGCTTTTGTTTTCACTGACAAACTAGTTGTTCAGATTTACGCACGTTCTTGTGACGTCATCCTGAATATTCGAATTGGATGATAATTGACTATAAATCATGAACAGTTCGTCGCTTCGTACCGCCAAATGGGGACTCAATAAATCCCCCGATCGGAAAACTCAAGCATGCGCGTTGAGCTTACAGTGATAAATGGAAGCTGCCATTTGTATTGTGAGTTTCAGTCATAGACGCTGATCAGTCGTTTCATTGAAGATTTGTAACAAAGTTTGTTTTGTTCATATTCAATTTTACGAAAGTAAAACAACTTCGTTACTATCACGCAGTTATTGCCAAATAATTTTCACAAATCCCCAAGTTATTTCTCAGAATTTCAGAAAACCTTGTTAAAGCGCAACTGCCTAACGGTAACACATAATAAGAATTCATCACTTTTCTTCAAATTTCTTAAAAACCACACAGTGAATTTTACAAGCGCACGGTGAAATGAAATAATACAAATTGAACCCTTCGCAGTGGTTGAATTCCCCGCGCTTAAAATGTGTCTGTTATTCCTATACAAACTTGAATTAGATGCATTGTGGGATACTTCTGTAAAGGATCCCCTGATCGGAAAAAACAAAGCGGTTCTCCCGATCAGGGGTACGAACCGGACTGTTGGAAATAGAAAAAATCATTAAAATCAATAAGAAATTGACCATTTTACAATATTTCGAAATTTAAGGCCTTATTATAATGAATTATGCACATTTTATTGACATTTTGTGGAAAACCCACGAATTATCTCATATTTCCTTTTTATTTTTCAAACCTTCACAAACGTTTTTTGAACGGGATAGGTTGAATATGAAGACGAGGTTTTGTAATATTCATCATACCCCCAATAAATCTTTAGCAGGATAATTTAGTCTGGTGATGTTCAGCTACTGAATTTTGGACAGAAATTTAAATAATTGCAATTGTTCAGCTGCCTTCTATTTCATACATCACAACTTTTAGATTCATTCAAACTTCATTAGCCAGAACTCTGAAACGGCATGTGCTTTTTACATAATTTACAGACTACTCTGTTAAGAATGTAAAGCTCGTTCTGATGCATAACAATTTCTACTAACTTACTAACTAACTAGTTCATAAAACTTTATAATATCAGTGCCAAATTATTCAATGGCGGTTACGTCTTGTTTTACAAACGTGAAAAAAAAACCTCGCCAAAAAACCCCGATATAAACTTTTGTGGTATTCAAATGTATATACTTGTCAGCTTGTGCAATACAACGATGAAAAAGTTATGTCATAATTACCACCTGCCAAAGCTTCTACGGAGAACCGTATTTGATGTGGTTTTGTGGTTCCATGGGGAACCCATATAGACGGTTCCTTGATGAACCTAAGTGGGTTCCAAATACGTGTTAAGCGATATAACATTAAAAGTTTCACGGAGAACCTTGGATTCGGGGAAATTAAGGTTCCACGGGGAAGCCATATCTACGGTTCCTTGAAGAACCATATCGGGTTCCAAATACGTGACAAGCTATAGAACCTTAAAAGGTTCCAAGTAGAACCTTTTTTCTAAGAGTGTTAAGGGTATATTCCAATAAACAATTTTGCGCGATTTTCCTTAATTTTTAGAAGAACATTTTTTTCTGCTTGTTTGGACGTGATAATCTATACGCAAGGGCGAAATTTGCCTTCTGAAAGTGTGTGTGTGTGTGTGTGTGTGTGTGTGTGTGTGTGTGTGTGGGTGTGGGTGGGTGGGGGGGTGAAGGGGAGGAAGTCAGAAGATATACAAGATGCAATTTTGGGGAAACGTGGGGGCTAGTGACCCCTTTGCCCCTCAAATCCCTTCAATCGGCGGATCGTTAGTGGCAAAGACGGCGGCCCGCTGGCGGCAAAGACGGCGGCCCGCTGGCAACAAAGACGGCGGCCCGCTGGGGACAAAGACGGCGGCCCGCTGGCGACAAAGACGGCGGCCCGCTGGGGACAAAGACGGCGGCCCGCTGGCAACAAAGACGGCGGCCCGCTGGGGACAAAGACGGCGGCCCGTTGGGGACAAAGACGGCGGCCCGCTGGGGACAAAGACGGCGGCCCGCTGGCGACAAAGACGGCGGCCCGCTGGGGACAAAGACGGCGGCCCGCTGTGGACAAAGACGGCGGCCCGCTGGCGACAAAGACGGCGGCCCGCTGGCGACAAAGACGGCGGCCCGCTGGCGATAAAGACGGTGGCCCGCTGGTTACAAAGACGGCGGCCCGCTGGCGATAAAGACGGTGGCCCGCTGGTTACAAAGACGGCGGCCCGCTGGCGGAAAGGTTAGTTTTTGCGCCTTGCTATCGTTCGAAAATCTGATTATCTTCTTTCAAATTATAATGGAACATATTAATTTCGAGAAAAATAAGACTGTTAGAAGGAGAACGGGCAACTTTATGTAACTCAGAACACACATGATATCTATCACCGAAAACATGTCGAACAAGGATCTCGTTTATATCTTTTTAACGCGACCTTCAGCTTATTTCCGCGAAAAAGTTAAGGAATAGTACACTTTCATCTAATTTTTTTTCGGCGGTACGGGGCATCGACGCTCCACTTAACTGCTAAAAGATATATTTGCAGTGGAGTATTCAGCTTTCAGGGGCCCTGGTGGGGAACGGTAATTATTGCAAAAAGGCTGTATCGAGAGGTGTAGGAAGCTGGGGAGGGGAAAACCATGCCCTATGATAAGATTTCACCTTCCCGGGCATTCTTTCTCCCTAGTTGGGCGGTAAAATTGGTTAAATTACAGGATGGTGCTTATTATTATAATTTCTATTTCGAAAGTGTAATTTCTCAGAAGAAAGTGGGTTCGTTCGCTCGTGCAAACCCCCTCTGGGTAAGGGCGTGATTAAATATGATATATAGAGGACTTAATATGTGGTTCCGGTTGAATGTCGGAAGAAAGTGAAGTTGCACATGAACAGATGAAGGTTAAGGTGCAGGGGCGAGATTTGCCTTCTGAAAATGGGGGGCAAAGTCAAAGTGTGGGGAGGGAGGAAAAATCATAAAATGAGTTTTGTCTGTTCTTTTCGACTTAAAGTGCTAGGAGCGCTCGTGCTGCAAGGCTGGGCGTGGGTAGACCGCATGGAGATTTGGCAGATCTGCTATAGATTGAGTTGTCGTGGTCTACGCCTCCCCTGAATCCTAGTACTAGTTGAGGGGGAAAGGAGGACTCAAGGCCGAAGGGCCATAATTGTGAATCTGCCCTTAGCAGATATTGAAGATCTTCAGTACTGGCATGAAAGCCTACCGCATGTAGTTTCAATGTATTGTAAATTTTCGAATAATTCTTTCTTTTTTAGCCAAATTCGTTTTTTAAATTTGTTTTATTGCTTCCACGTGATGATCCTGGACTGTTTTGTCAGCAACTGGAATATGTAGAAATTTGATATTCATCAGAAAAAAAGAACAAAAATCTTTGAAATCAAGAACAAATAATTTTTGCTAAATACGACATAAACACATATAACGTGTAAGTTCATTAAACTTGTAAAGTATGAATGAGAATTCACTGTAGCTCAAAATCAAAATTTCTCCCAATTTTGTCAGTTTGTGCTGATTTTCAGCCATTTTGGCTTGTTTGGGGCATCAAAGACAAGAAATCCTCAGAGCCTCCGGGAGCTTCGCCCCTGGATCCCGTCCTAAGGACCCTCCTGGATCCCTACCCTTGCTTAGCCCAAAGATCCATGATATATTCATTTACATTTTGGAACTTTGTGTTGATTTTAAGCCATTTTGGGAGATTCCCTTCTTCAGGAGAAAAATTATTTTTCATCGAAGAGGGGAAAACCTATGTAAATTATGTAACTTTTGGATTTCCATTTACATAGTGCTTTGACCTACGGCTTTCAATTAGCTTATATGCGGTCATTGTATGTGCGAAGTGACCAGGCTGCCTCGAATGCTTACCTGTTTGTGCAATGAACAATATATTTCTTGTTTGGTGGTGGATGGTGTCTGCTTTACCTCGATAATCAGCCGCAAAAACAGGCCAGAATTTGTAAGTTAGTCATAAATATCGTGGTGGATGTCCATTTGGGAACCGGATAATTTGTAGATTAATAAATATAGGTTTTGAAATTGCAAAAATGAAATTGACCTACTTAGTTATAAAATTTCTAGAACCTATACAAGTTATGTGCCATAGCGTTACGATGTTTCGTTAGAAGCATCATAGTGATCTTCAAAATGGCGTCTGAGATTTTCTCCTCTTTAGGGGAAAATAATTTTCTCCTAAAGAGGAGAATCTCCTGAACTGTATAAATGAGACATGAATAGTATTTTAGACAAACTTCTAAATTTTGGTTAAAAACAGCCTCTGCATATGGCTCATTAAAGTTTGAGGATTATTATTAAGTAGAATGGGACTGAGCGGACTACTCGCAATCATCAAAGTGTGAGGATTATCCTTGTGAGGAATGGGACTGAGCGGACTACCGCAATCATCAAAGTGTGAGGATTATCCTTGTGAGGAATGGGACTGAGCGGACTACTCGCAATCATCAAAGTGTGAGGATTATCATTGTGAGGAATGGGACTGAGCGGACTACTCGCAATCATCAAAGTGTGAGGATTATCCTTGTGAGGAATGGGACTGAGCGGACTACTCGCAATCATCAAAGTGTGAGGATTATCATTGTGAGGAATGGGACTGAGCGGACTACTCGCAATCATCAAAGTGTGAGGATTATCATTAAGTGGAATGGGACTGAGCGGACTACTCGCAATCATCAAAGTGTGAGGATTATCCTTGTGAGGAATGGGACTGAGCGGACTACTCGCAATCATCAAAGTGTGAGGATTATCATTGTGAGGAATGGGACTGAGCGGACTACTCGCAATCATCAAAGTGTGAGGATTATCATTGTGAGGAATGGGACTGAGCGGACTACTCGCAATCATCAAAGTGTGAGGATTATCATTAAGAGGAATGGGACTGAGCGGACTACCGCAATCATCAAAGTGTGAGGATTATCCTTGTGAGGAATGGGACTGAGCGGACTACTCGCAATCATCAAAGTGTGAGGATTATCCTTGTGAGGAATGGGACTGAGCGGACTACTCGCAATCATCAAAGTGTGAGGATTATCATTAAGTGGAATGGGACTGAGCGGACTACTCGCAATCATCAAAGTGTGAGGATTATCCTTGTGAGGAATGGGACTGAGCGGACTACTCGCAATCATCAAAGTGTGAGGATTATCATTGTGAGGAATGGGACTGAGCGGACTACTCGCAATCATCAAAGTGTGAGGATTATCCTTGTGAGGAATGGGACTGAGCGGACTACTCGCAATCATCAAAGTGTGAGGATTATCATTAAGTGGAATGGAACTGAGCGGACTACTCGCAATCATCAAAGTGTGAGGATTATCCTTGTGAGGAATGGGACTGAGCGGACTACTCGCAATCATCAAAGTGTGAGGATTATCCTTGTGAGGAATGGGACTGAGCGGACTACTCGCAATCATCAAAGTGTGAGGATTATCCTTGTGAGGAATGGGACTGAGCGGACTACCGCAATCATCAAAGTGTGAGGATTATCCTTGTGAGGAATGGGACTGAGCGGACTACTCGCAATCATCAAAGTGTGAGGATTATCATTGTGAGGAATGGGACTGAGCGGACTACTCGCAATCATCAAAGTGTGAGGATTATCCTTGTGAGGAATGGGACTGAGCGGACTACTCGCAATCATCAAAGTGTGAGGATTATCCTTGTGAGGAATGGGACTGAGCGGACTACTCGCAATCATCAAAGTGTGAGGATTATCCTTGTGAGGAATGGGACTGAGCGGACTACTCGCAATCATCAAAGTGTGAGGATTATCCTTGTGAGGAATGGGACTGAGCGGACTACTCGCAATCATCAAAGTGTGAGGATTATCCTTGTGAGGAATGGGACTGAGCGGACTACTCGCAATCATCAAAGTGTGAGGATTATCCTTGTGAGGAATGGGACTGAGCGGACTACTCGCAATCATCAAAGTGTGAGGATTATCCTTGTGAGGAATGGGACTGAGCGGACTACTCGCAATCATCAAAGTGTGAGGATTATCCTTGTGAGGAATGGGACTGAGCGGACTACTCGCAATCATCAAAGTTTGAGGATTATCCTTGTGGGGAATGGGACTGAGCGGACTACTCGCAATCATCAAAGTGTGAGGATTATCATTGTGAGGAATGGGACTGAGCGGACTACTCGCAATCATCAAAGTGTGAGGATTATCATTGTGAGGAATGGGACTGAGCGGACTACTCGCAATCATCAAAGTGTGAGGATTATCATGAAGTGGAATGGGACTGAGCAGACTACTCGCAATCATCAAAGTGTGAGGATTATCCTTGTGAGGAATGGGACTGAGCGGACTACTCGCAATCATCAAAGTGTGAGGATTATCCTTGTGAGGAATGGGACTGAGCGGACTACTCGCAATCATCAAAGTGTGAGGATTATCATTAAGTGGAATGGGACTGAGCGGACTACTCGCAATCATCAAAGTGTGAGGATTATCCTTGTGAGGAATGGGACTGAGCGGACTACTCGCAATCATCAAAGTGTGAGGATTATCATTGTGAGGAATGGGACTGAGCGGACTACTCGCAATCATCAAAGTGTGAGGATTATCCTTGTGAGGAATGGGACTGAGCGGACTACTCGCAATCATCAAAGTGTGAGGATTATCATTAAGTGGAATGGAACTGAGCGGACTACCTTCCAATCATCAAAGTGTGAGGATTATCCTTGTGAGGAATGGGACTGAGCGGACTACCGCAATCATCAAAGTGTGAGGATTATCCTTGTGAGGAATGGGACTGAGCGGACTACTCGCAATCATCAAAGTGTGAGGATTATCCTTGTGAGGAATGGGACTGAGCGGACTACTCGCAATCATCAAAGTGTGAGGATTATCCTTGTGAGGAATGGGACTGAGCGGACTACTCGCAATCATCAAAGTGTGAGGATTATCATTAAGTGAGGAATGGGACTGAGCGGACTACTCGCAATCATCAAAGTGTGAGGATTATCCTTGTGAGGAATGGGACTGAGCGGACTACTCGCAATCATCAAAGTGTGAGGATTATCATTGTGAGGAATGGGACTGAGCGGACTACTCGCAATCATCAAAGTGTGAGGATTATCCTTGTGAGGAATGGGACTGAGCGGACTACTCGCAATCATCAAAGTGTGAGGATTATCCTTGTGAGGAATGGGACTGAGCGGACTACTCGCAATCATCAAAGTGTGAGGATTATCATTTTTGAGGAATGGGACTGAGCGGACTACTCGCAATCATCAAAGTGTGAGGATTATCCTTGTGAGGAATGGGACTGAGCGGACTACTCGCAATCATCAAAGTGTGAGGATTATCCTTGTGAGGAATGGGACTGAGCGGACTACTCGCAATCATCAAAGTGTGAGGATTATCCTTGTGAGGAATGGGACTGAGCGGACTACTCGCAATCATCAAAGTGTGAGGATTATCCTTGTGAGGAATGGGACTGAGCGGACTACTCGCAATCATCAAAGTTTGAGGATTATCCTTGTGGGGAATGGGACTGAGCGGACTACTCGCAATCATCAAAGTGTGAGGATTATCATTGTAAGGAATGGGACTGAGCGGACTACTCGCAATCATCAAAGTTTGAGGATTATCATTGTGAGGAATGGGACTGAGCGGACTACTCGCAATCTCAATGAATTCATCTATTTTTTTTCCGTTTCTAAATATCTGTCACCAAAAAAATATTAAAGATCTATTACTTCTACAATTTAATTGGCGGTATGGTAAAAAAATCAAAATCCTTTGATCAGAATGTGTTACAAAAGACAATGAAAAAACTGGATTTACATAAGAAAATGGTATCCTCGCGCAGTCATGCATAAGAAATTTGATCATTTTTGATCGATTTTCATCAATGTCTGAATGTTCTTTTTATCAAATTAAAAATTAAGTATTTAAGCAGGCAAGGTTACAAATTAAGATGAATAGTTTTCAGCCATTTTTCGTTGATTGTGAAATATTATTAGTCGATTATAGTCCCCGTGACTCTGTAAAAGATTGGAACATGGATATTACGTCATCGTGAGGGTTAAGAGGTCCAAAGCGTTAGCAATTCTTGAAGTAGGTATAAGACAAATAAATGAATGCAATTTGGTTTGAGGATGGAATATTTAGTGAAAATTATAACATTAAACCACAAAAGTTAAAAATATCTTGCTTCAGTCAGCAAAATATGGATATGGGAAGCCTTGGTGAGTTAGTTAGTAATTTTAACACAATATTTGTATTTACGACGGTAGTATTTAACCCGTTGGAACAACAATTTTTATATGATCTTTAAAGTTGAAGAAAAATTAACTTATTTTGAAGAAGAGGTTTTATAAAACCTTTAAAAAAATGTTTTGCTTAAGAATGTTAATCAATTGGCCTCGTTATTTTTATTTTCTCTCATCCAGTCATTTAAGTCTCGATATCAACATAGACACATAGATAGGTAGAATTGCAAAGCTGACCTATCAAAGGATTTGAAAGTTAAAGGGGCAGTACACCGACATATCAAAGTAGCAAACCTTTTTGACCCTCGTGACGTGGAGGGCTACAAAACTTGTCTACGATACAATATTCATACCACGTAGTTACCTGAGATTGATAAACTATAACATTGTATCACTTTGGGAGGCAAAAGAGGTCAATAAATATTTGAAAAACATAAGAAATACGCCTTTGTTTTGGGTCTATAGCCAACTTTAAGTAAACTTTTTCATTTTTTTGGTTTTTTTATAACATCAAATTTAATGGCGGAGAGCTGTTTGTATTAGATTACTGAACAGTTCAACATAATGCCATCCCATAAGTTATAGACCTATGTCTATATTTTTACTCAATCCTAAAAGTATAATAAAAGCTACCATATGTAAATATGAGAAACTGTTTTTATATTGTTTCATTTAATAGTATATCATAGTCAGGCTTGTGGAATTTAGCTCATAAGGTTTGAATTTCTACTATTATCAGCTCGGACAATATACGTTGCATTTCAGTCCGCAGAATCAGGTGCCCGAACTGCAAATTTACTGATTTACATCTTTACATTGTAGATATATGCAAAATCGAGTTACGGTTGCAGAGCGAGGAGCGTCCGTCGACTGAAGCGTGAAATGTTATGCAAGTGTCTGACACTCCAAGTTTATAAAACATTGAGTTTACGTCACTCAGAGCAAAGAATTTCCGTTCAATGAAACCCCGAATTTCCGGTGTTTACTCCACGGAAAATCGAAGTTTCTTGTCCACCAACTTTACGCCCTTACACTGTAAACACGTTAAACACGAAGATTACGTCACCTGAAGCGGGCGTTTACGTCGCCAGGAATGAGACATTTCTGTTACATTAAAGTTCATTTTTTACGTGGGAAACACATGTTAAACATGGAGATTACGTCACCCAGAGCACGGCTTTTATGTCGCCAGAAATGGGGCATTTAAGTTGCATTAAATTACATTTTAACGTTGTAAACACGTTAATTGTGGAGTTTATGTCACCTATGACACGGCGTTTACGTCGTCAGGAATGGAGCAATTAAGTTGCATTGAATTACATGTTTACGCTGTAAAACACGTTAAACATGGAGTTTTCGTCACCTGGAGCCCGGGGTTTCCGTCGGAGCGGGGTGGTTAAGTCAGTTAATTGTCACGGAAACACGAATATAAGTAGTGTTTGAAAAGGCGGCTCCGTTCAGTTTCAGAGATGTTTAGGCCAGCGTAATCGTTAATTTTGTTGCCGTGCTAACGATCACACAGCCGTCGGACCGGATATAAGGGCGTACATGTCTTATTGATAGCATCCCAGATTGACAACCCGAAGTGATGTTACCAGTTCGGCAGCGTTCACTTCTAGGTTTATTTACCGGACGATACCTTTCCTTTAAATATGTCACAAACATACTAAACTCTTCACGTGAATACCTCGCACAAAAGGCTGTGACGTCATAGGGATTAATAAACGGCATATCACAAATAAAGAGAATGTGAAAAGATTCATCCAGTCCTGGTAGCTTCACCATAACCCTTATTATTTCGTGTTTGTAACATTTATCTATATTTTGTTTCCGAGAAATATTTTTTTTTTCTTTTCGACACAAACAATTCATGCACATTGTCCTCTAATTTTGTCCAACTCTCTGAAACAAGACAGGCAGATCTAAAATGGTATGCGTGGGTGGCATTTTATGAAAGAGATGTGAGAATCCTAGGCATAGGACGCCAGAATTCTTGCCCTAAGAGGTGGGGACCGAAGCATACTACCCTCGCCCACTCTCACACACAAACACACAATTTTGTAGAGAAAGAAATGTGACGGTCGATTCCGAAACTCAAGTTTGGCCCACATAAAAAAAATGAAAAAGTGTCGCATCTAGAGGGGGCAATGTTCCCAAATCGATCAACCTGGCGCTACTCCACCCCACCGCAGCCCTACCTTCCCTTTTCCCAGTAGCACAGACGACTGCGTCACAGGAAAACCTGGAAACCTTCACTTGCCCTTCAAGGTGATACGGGTCAACCGGGCAAGAAATGCCTTCCATGGCACGACGGAAAGGAAAAAAGAGGTTCCTTTCTTCGTGGAAGTTTTCCCAAATCGAGCAACCATGCCCTCTAACCCTCCCCATTCCCATTACCTTCTTTTTTTCAACAGCAAGGATTACTGGGAAACCTTCCCCTTGCCCTTCACCACATGGGTCAACCGGGTAAGAAATGAACTCCATTGCACGAGGGAAAGGGAGAAAGAAGTGCCCTTCTTTATGGAAGTTTTCTTTTTTAAGTGTTACGAATGTTCCTAGCAGAATAATATACTGATGGCGTACACAATTGTCAAAACATTTCTCGGCGCGGCCTTCGAATGTTCAGATACTAAACTTTGCTGAAGAGCAACAATACAATTGACTGGTTTTGGGTCTGTTTTAGAGATGAATAGTGATCTTTTGAATATAGAAAACTGTGACAGTCCTCTTTCATTCAATCTTTTTATTATAAAAAATCACGGAATATATAGGCTTACTACAAATATCGTCCTAAATTTGTAAGCACAAATTTTGAAACCCATTACTCTATTTCTGATTTTCAAATCAAAAACATCGTCGGAGCATGATTTTTGTCTAAATTCCACAGTTATTTATCAGATTATTGCGTTTCCCGAATTTCTGTGAACAAATTAGCCTTCAATCTTGTGAAATTCTGGCAAAGGCGGAAATTTTCTCGCATGCATAAGTCACTCTCCTGTCATCAGTGGCGTAGGAACTGGTCTGCCTAGTACGCAATCCGTCGGCTACCCGCTGGCGTTTTCCTGGCGAAAAAACGTCGCTGACGGACCGCCGGTGTCTTGCGTACTGGGCAGTGTTATCTAGGGGTGGGGGCAGTGCACCATTTCCCCATAACAATGAAGATCGAGGAATTCATTATTAGGCGTATTATGTATCAATATCATAGGTGGAGGGAACCGGAAGCGCTGGGGGCACGTGTCTCCCACTTTTCGGAAAAAATGAAAAAGGGCCCCTCAATTATTTACTGTCAAAGATGCAAGAACTTGGAAATTGCGTACACTTAAAACAAAATACAAAAGTGCCCCCTTTGATAATAAAATTAATTACTGACCCAATAGTAGGAAACTCACTTTTGTCGGTCCCATGCACAGGGAAATAGGTTCTTATTGGAAAATTGTCCCCTTCTAAAAATGAACTGCCCTTTTACTGTACATTATTATCTACAGGGGGCGGACATATGCATATGACTTGGGAAGTGCCCTCTAAGAGGTCACGCACCCCCTCCAACTTTTCCAAAGCTTGCTATATCACTGAATGATATAATCTCAGGCCTCTATATTTCAGAGTAATACATAATATGAAATGAAAACAAACTAAAAAGCGAAAAAGAAAAAAACGAAAATGAGGAAGAAGAAAAGAAAGCAAGACGAATTGAAATAGCATTCAGTCGTATATGACTTTGTGGGAATTCTTTGCAAAATGCACCTTATTCAAACTCAGGGCCGTCGAGAAACTTTGACAGCATAGTTTTAAAGTTAAAAAGTTTTAAAGTATGAAAAGATGCAACAAATTTGCCCCTCATATATTATGTCCCCACATTAAAATATCTTCCTTCTCCTCTGTTTTTGTTAATAATTTGCAACGACACTTTCAAATATAGTTGTATAATTTTGTTTATAATTTACAATGACACTTTCAAATAAATTGATATAATTTTGTTGATAATTTACAGTCCCCTTCAAATATATAGGGCCTATTACCAGAGCTAGTGTACGACCCACCAGTAGCGTATCGCCTAAGGTTCTATTTTTATTTTTTTGATAACTCAGATGAAAGCATTGAAAATAGACATAGTTGCACTCATGCCTATTTAGAGTGAACAAATTTTCGACTTTTCCTCTAATTTGCGAAGTTTTTCAATAACTTGATAACCGACTTATTTATCAAAATACGACTATTCTCGGTAACTTGGTGGCTTCGGTAACACACACCCACACACACACCCGCACACACACGCAAACACACCCACACACACGCACACACACATACACACATACACACACATTAATAGTTTGA
Source organism: Chiridota heheva (assembly GCA_020152595.1). Taxonomy (NCBI): domain Eukaryota; kingdom Metazoa; phylum Echinodermata; class Holothuroidea; order Apodida; family Chiridotidae; genus Chiridota; species Chiridota heheva. The sequence continues at coordinate 32,704 of JAIGNY010000020.1, forward strand.
GGATAAAATAATTACTGGGACAAAAATGAAATAAAGCAAATATGCCCTCTCCCCCACACGTGTTCCTATTGTCATGGCAACCTATATACCTATTACAACTCACATTTGCCGGAGACTCCCTTCTTCGTTTATAAGCCACGGTATTGGTTATTTTTTCCGATGAGATGTACAATAGATGAATTTTCTACCCCCCATTACATCCATAATAGTTTAAATGCCCGACAATTCAAAGAAATGCTGCGATGACTTCATTGAAGTGCTGCTTCACCCCCCACACCACCCTCCACCCAATATTAAATATCTTTCAGACCGCTAGTGATGCCTGCTTTCAAGGTCAAACACATCCCCGAATCATCTTCCGCCCATTTGAGATTCAGATAAATCGCAAAAAATCATAGATTTTGATTAGCAAAAAAAAGTAAAATTTAGCAATATGATTCGCAAGAAAATTAAGGTTACGAGTTAAATTGTAGCAAGGCCCGATTGGGAAATGTTCTTTTCTTTTGGTAAATTTCTATGCTGCGCCACCGTAATTGTTTTTCTTTGGGCAACACATTTGCTCATTCAAAAAAAAAAAATCGCCAGTTTACATAATTAATCATATACGTTATAGTTAGAATACTATTTAAGGGTCTACATTATTTTCCAAACGTTGAGATAATAATGAAAAATTTGAATAATATAAATAATAAAAAATCATTTGTTGAATATTTTTAGCTTAATAAAATTCTACAAATTCATCAACTGAATATCTTCTGTATATCTACTTATAACGTATGTGATATATTACAAGACATTTTTACCTTGGCTTGCTGCTGGCGTATGCATAACTGGTTAGTGACAGAAACTTTGAACGGGAAAATACTTTAAAAACAGGATTATTTTAACATTTTATTTTTAATTTGCTAGTGACAAATTTGCGGGAACATTAATCAAGAAGAGAAGTTGGAAACCATTTTTTCGTAAGTAGCTTGTTTGATATTTAAAGAATATGTAGTTATTCGCTTCGCTAACGGTAATTCTGATATACGTTAGCTATTTTGTCGTTAGTCATAATATCCCAAAATACAACTTACATTTTACAAGTTCTCGACACACTGGTGGCGTGTACTAAAGAAGAATCATTGCTTTCGATCTTAACATAACATAACAAGATTGCAGGCTAAGAAGGGTTAGTCACCCCAGACGCCCAGAGTAGGCCTATAGTAGTAAAGAACTTAGGCCTAGCCTATCATTGTTGACTAAAAATGAAGCACACAAATTTCTTTACTTTTAAAAATACACATCAGGCCTAGGCTAGTACTTCACCATCCTAGTTGCTCGTATCATTGGACATTGCCCCAGCCACAGGTATGTAAGACTTTAGCTATTTGGCTCCTTTCACCTATTTTCCAAGCTGATTTCACCTATTTTCCAAGCTAATTTCACCTATTTTTCAAGCTAATTTCACCTATTTTCTGCATAATTGACAATACTACGTAACTTAGCTACAGTACTTTGATGAGAAAATTGATCAATGTCAGCTACTTATATAAATCATCACTCAACATGCCTGCAGCCAGATTCAGAACGACTGATGTGCAAATTAAATGACAAATATTAAAAATAAAACTAGGCTAACAATTAATAATATTAATAAATTAATATTATTTTTCCAAAAATTAACAAAAGAAGAGTTGTAACTTGTATGCCATGGTTTAAGTTATAATAATTCTAAATATGTTTTATTGCAATTAAGTTTAACTGAAGTAACTGAATGGTACCATTACATTTTTGGGCTTAGAAAATGATTTGATTTGATAAAGGAACAAAATGAAACTGCTAACACAGAAACAACTCATGACTTACTGGATTTTTTTCAGCTTAGGCCTATTGCGCGATGAAAATGTGTGCTTATGCATCGGTGTAATGTTGTGAAATAGGCCAATCGAATTGAGATGCCTGTCGCACAGTTGTATTATTTACATGTTAAAGTTACGGTCAACTCAATGTATTTCTTCCATCCAGGAAAAGTGCGAAACAATGACTTTTTTGTGAAACGGCATTGTCACCCAAATATTACCTCAAAACTGCACCAAAATTTTGCGCATTTCGCGATTTTAGACTGCTAAAATTCACTATTTAAGGGCCAGATTTCATGGCAAAATGTAATAAATCTGCACTCAAGTGTACCACTTGCCGAAATCAATTAAATGTTTATTCATGTGTTTATTAGATTTTATACATGGTGGGTATTTCCTGGTATTTAATTTCCGAAATCGCCCACATTTGAAATAAAAATGAATACTCATTACATTATTTAAACAGCATCTGTGCATAGCAACTACAATCCGGCTGCAGACATAAGTGATTTTGATTATAATTTTTACTGGAATATGCAAAATTATGCAAATTAGCTCATTTATTATGCATGTCCAGTGAACAAAACTGCCTACATGTAACTTTGTGTTGATGTACTCTCTTGTGGTAAGCAGTTGTGGCATTTTTGATAGAATTTATGCAATTTTGATGCAAAGTTTTTTTCAATGATACCACTCACGATTTTTTTGGAAGTAGGAACAATTGGAATATGCAAATTAGTTGATGTCACATTTTGACCTATATCATGACCCATTATTATCAATTTTTACAATATTGTGGTAAAGCTATAACCTGATAAAGAACTTGTTGCTAGGCTCTTGAAAATGTTGAAAATCATTTATATGATATTCATAAGGTTGTTTATCATATTTTGCATATTAATTTATATGCAAATTACCTCAAAATAAAGAATGAAATAAGATATGAGAATGTTATCATAGTTGGGGAAATGCAAATATCATCCCAACTTTTACTCATTTCCTTATAAAAAGGAGTTTCATGACCCAGATGAATTTTTATTCTTAAAAATTTATCATCCAAGATGGTCGATTTATTTACAAAATGGGTAAAATATCTATTATTTACTGTAGAAATGTATGAAATGCTGTGTATGGTCATGATTTCGCGCAACAGGTATAGGGGATTAACAGGCCTGAAAAGAAATAAAAAAACGTACTGATTTACCTTTACTTGAGGCTGTCTCCTTCAGTGATAACCCTTTTTAAACTATTTTATCATATATCCCCAATGTAGATCTTCAATTAAGTTTTTTGCATGATTTTTTTAGTAAAAAAATGTGTTAGTCTTTCTGTCAACCAAAATCTTCGCAAAGTTGCGTATCTTTGGAAAGTTGCAATGGTACTTTCTTTTTTGTGAGGGGGCTATGCATCAACATACAATGTAGTAGCTCATTTGAAAGCTGGCTTCAAGGTCTATAAGATGGTGAAAAAAACATTCCGTTCTGATTTTCCACTCAAGAGCTAGAATTTTTTGAAAATGGACCCAAAAATGAAAAATAGTGTTAAATTTCTAAGATTTAAAATTTGAAATAAGTTTTGGTGAAATTTGATTAAAATACAGTATATGATATTCATTGAATGACTTACACCAAAAATACAGTATATGATATTCATTGAATGACTTACACCAAAAATACAGTATATGATATTCATTGAATGACTTACACCAAAAATAAAGTTAAAACTTTTTGTAAGTTCCTCCTGAATATTGATTAATTTTTTGGAAAATTTGGTGGAAAATATGAAAATTACTCATGTTGACTCTATTTTACTCTGAAAATCTCAATATGACCCCAACAAAAACGGTTTGATTATGATTAAATCAAAGGAGTTCTTTCAATTGATACACAAATTACCTCCCTATCTGTTTGGTGCGGTACAGAAATTATTCATTGAAATTTGCTCCAAATTGGCAAAACTCATGTAGATCCATTCGTTTTAGAGGTCAATACTGCATCAGATGAGAAGGAACTAAAGCTAATGCTTCAACATACTGACTTACATTACAGTAAAGTTACAACGAGTTTTACTTTTAGGCCAAGGCCTAAGTAAGACCTACAGTAATTATTATACACATCCCTCAGTGCAGTTGACATTTGGATTGCTGTATGAGGGTTGTTTGTATACAATTCCTATGTTTGTTTTTAGCTCCACCCATACACAGAGTGTAAGGTGGAGATTATCAAATCATGACGTGACCTCTCATATGTGCCTGTACTAAGTTTTGCTTAAAAATGCATCTCCTCCTATGTTTTTACAGTTTTGCTCTTGAGATTCTGGCTCAAGCGAGATTTTTGTATCAAAATTTAAGCTTGTATTCGTTTAAGAGATATTCCATGTATTTTTTTAATTAGAGCTCTCGAAAGGTTTTAACAAAGTATAAGATTTTATGGTAATTTCGCTAAAAATAGCTCTATCCTATTCGCGTTTCGTACTGGTACCGCTCTGGGCCATGGTATTGGTCAGTTGGTACACTTGCATGTTTATTAGTTCCTTGTATGGACATATATGTTTAATCATATCGCAGTATTTTCCAATCAGAATTCGGACATTCTGCTATGAATATCACGAATTCTCGTAATCTTATTCAGGTCACGCTGTATCGGAATGGATTACCGAGTTGTATAATAGGTTATGACATAGCCTAGAAGATAACGTGTGAAGTTGTTGTTTGATCATTTCGCTTGTCGATAGCAAGTCTCAAGTGTCAGTAAGGTTTGTGCTACATTGCATCGGGGCTAGAGCGTTATACTTAAATCCACTAACGTTAAGGATAAAGTTTTGTTGGGTTGGTGACATGAGCGGCATTGCGTAAACCGTAATTTGCCGTATGGGCAGCAGATTGCCAGAAATAAAAGTTTGTTTCAAACCTATAAGTTTTTCGTGGACACGTGAAGAATCATCGCTGGGCAGATACGGTAGTATTCAATGGGGCATCCCAGGGCTGCTAATAAGGTTGTGACGTTTAACCGTTTAGGAAATCATGCTACGTGTAAACGAATGTTAATTCAATTTTTATGTTTGCTTTTTCAAGTTCGCATAAATTCACGAAACCATCAAACCAACCTTATCATTTCAATCTTTACCCGCTATGTCATTGCCTTCACATTTTTCACCCGGGGCGTTATGCATATCACTAATTATTTCCACGGTACATGGGATGGGATGCATGGAATGTAGCTAGCTTGTGCTCATGAGGAAGGCGCTAGGCCCAGGCCAGCACTCATTAACATAACCCGTCAAATACACACAAGAAATTTCCGCCTATATCCATTAATTATCAAATCACAATACACATCACCCAACCACTGATCGGTGTAAAAGTAAATTCTACCCCCCAGTAAATTTTGGCCCCCTGGCTCTTATTTCCTAGGAAATGTGGGCCCCCAGACAATTAAGCCGTAGCCATCCAGTAAATTTGTTCCCCCCTCATAGTAAAAACAGTACGCTAGGAAATTTGGGCCCGTCCCTTCTTTCCTATGAAATATGGAGACAACAACTTTAATTATTTTCCAATCTACCTATTCCTAAAGTTGGCCCAGAAGAATTTGCGTTAAAGGTTAGAAACACACAAGTCATGAATCAAACCACGGTAGCGATGCAAAGAAATCAAAATTCATACGCATCGATGTCCTTTGGCCTATCGTTGAAAGTATCCCAGCTTTTAAGAGTTCTAATGTGCAGTGAAAACATTACAGAAATTCTCGTTTCACATCAATTGTGATAAAATTACAGATTAATTCGTGTCTTTTATTATTTACTTCAAAGAGTAACAAATATTTCAAAACTAATAATTGTATTTACGGACGGATTAAATGTTTGCCTGGGTATTGTTATTGTTTTTACGACGGATTACCAGGGAGTTGTTGCTTGGATTACTAATCACAAAATCAGCACGTGTTGACATAAATTAATGCGGTAATAGCCTGCTCATGCTCAAAACTCGGTAATATTCTCACGCCGTGTGATCTGTCATCCCCAGTTGCGGAAGTCACACGTGGTCGCTATAGTCTCTCAACATGAGTACTTACGGACAACAAACAATCATTTTTGGTTTTGGGGAAAAAACTTCAAACACTTGAATATTTATTGCTATATAACAGCCCCATTAGTGCTGATTTGGGTGAAAATACATTGGCTAAATCATTTAAAAGCTATTCCAAGTGCACTAAAGTATACGGTGCAGCAATTAGACCGCATCACTGCTCTAAACGCATTTTGGCAGTGACCCAGATTTTTCGAGCAGTAGCGACATCAGAGGGGAATTACGTAATCCGATGATTATCATTAAATGGATAGGATGAATGTTAAGTATTATATTTCAAGTGTTTCCTTAAGTTTGAACAGGGATACTGTTATAGATAGTATCCTGGTTTGAACAAACAGAAAAACGGGAAGAACCAATTTTAATTTCATATTAAAGTAGCCATGCTAGTTCTGTAAACTTACATTATGCGTTCATATCAAGGTTTTTATTTAGGTCCTATCATCAATGATGACTTGAAATCGACAGAGGCGGCGGAGCTGGGAAGGGGGATGTGCGGGCTTCAGCCTAATAATTTTAGGTGAACGTATCACATGTCACCTTATCTCATTAAATCCCCCAATATTTTGAACGCTCCGCCACCCCTGATAAGACAATTGAATTCTGAGATGGCATGGGGTGGATGAGATGCAGAAAAGCATTTTCATACAATGAATCGTTGACACTTCAGGGCCGTAAATTCACATCTTCAACGTAAAGGAGCTTGCTTGGCTTCTTATCCAAACTTGGGGTCATAAGATACGAATTGAAACTCAAACAAATCCCCCCTCCCTCCCCCTCCACCCCCAATTGTGTACTATTTTTTATTTTTTTATTCTATAGGCCTATACTTAAAAAGTAGGGGAATATGTATCCCGGGAATCACGGCAATACGCTTTTTCCGTAGCTTAAACTAAAATTAAACAAATTGAAGTCCTATGCAGAAAAAATCAAACATGCAAACGTCATAGCCTAACATATTTTTTTAATACATGTAGATGGTTGCTAATGTTCGTAATTTTGTTTTTAAAATGTATTGTTGCAGAATATGCTGCACTCAAAGTGACCTTTGCTCTCCGATAACGTCGTGTAACCGTTACATAGTGGAAACCTCCATTAACTCCTACATTAAAATTAATACAAAACGGCTTACAACTTTTGTTAGAAGCATATTTTTTCAACTCACTATTCTTAAATAAAAGAGGTAGTATGCTGCATATACCCGGCCCTTAGTTCGCGAATACCGAGGGCCATGAAATCAGGTGCGTTATTATTTTTTTAAAAGAAGTATTAAGTATTTTTTAGTGAGATAGGTATATTTTATCCTTGTTATGTCTATTTTATTTCTTTACTGTTAAGCATGCAACAGTAGTTTCTTATTTTTCATTTGCTTTATGTTTATTTTAATAACCTTCTTTTTTTCGTTCTGCGCGATTTTTAAAATTTTTAATTCTTGTTCCTCGCATTTCAGATACTGTCATGTCTGGCATAGAATTCAAAAAGATTTTTCTTCTATTCAAATTGTTTACCTAAATCAAAGGAGACATATTCTTGCTTGTATGACCCTGGGATTACCATTATCAAACACTAAGGGCCGTAATTATTGGAAAGTCTCCCCTGCCCCCTGGCCACGCACCACTATATACCCAATATTGAAATAAAAATGTGTTTTAAAAACATGTAAGCCTCAGATGTGTGTTAGGGTGTGGTGCGTTAAGCCTGTCCCCATATGTGAGTAAGAACTCCGACGTAGCATGATAATTTTGAAGTTTATGTTGTACGTCCCAGAAAGAAGTTACACAATATCCTACAGCAGCAACTACTACAAACTGACAAAACGATATATAAATACAACATTTATAGGCCTACCCTCTGTGTTCCCAGCCATTATGAGGGAATACTCCCACAATGGGGGTATTCCCCTCTCTACCCTATTTAACAATTTTCTTTGTCTCCTGTTGTATAAATAAAATTCATTCTCCACACGACCGGGCAGTTACACTTGTATTTAGCTATTGATCCCATCCAATATTTTAGTCTATTTGCCTACTGGGGACAAGAAATACCAATAAAAAAAGATACGTTGGAATAAATTTACCATCCCATTTCCTGTAGCCACAACCGCCTCTGCCCAACGCTGTTTCTCCCCTCCCCTACCCTTACCCTCCACCCTCCACTCCACCCTCCCGATCCACCCTCCCGATCCACCCTCCCTCCACCCCCTCCACCCTCCCCTCCACCCTCCTCCACCCCTCCACCACCACCCTCCCCTCCACCTCCCCCCTCCACCCCCACCCTACACCCTCCCCTCCCCCTCCCCCCTCCACCCTCCCGCTTCACCCTCCCGCTCCACCCTCCCGCTCCACCCTCCCGCCTCCACCCTCCCTCCCCTCTCCACCCTCCCTTCACCTCTCCCTCCACCCTCCTGCTCCACTCTCCCCTCCCCTTCCCCCATCCTCCCCCTCCACCCTCTACCTTTACCCCTCCCCCACCCTCCCATTTCACCCTACCGCTCCACCCTCCCCTCCACCCTCCCATTTCACCCTACCGCTCCATTCTCCTCCTCCCCCCCTCCCCCTCCACCCTTCCTCCACCCTCCCCCTCCACAGGTAGGTCATTTTAAATAAATTATTTCCACGTGGATGTTTGGAAATACGAAGATTTTTTGTTAAGTTCAAGGGGGAAAACAGTAATTTCTTCATCAATTATGGTAAGAAGTCAAATGAAACACAATTAGGGGCATAACTTTAAAACGAAATTCCATTATATTTCATATGTATGTTTCTTTGAAGTCACAAACAAATTTGGCAGCATGATTTCTATGTTATGTTTCGTTCCTCATTAAACAAGATTTTTAACAGTATTTGACAAAGAAAGTACATGAAATAAATGATTTTTATCGGGATAATAATTTATTTATTTAAGAACTAATTATGTAAGAATAAAAACACCAGATATCAATATTTAAGTAACGATCGTACATGTCAACTTGACTTTCACACACTCATACGAGAAGCAGGAAGTGCATGTTTGCACATTACATAGTGAATATAACGGTAGCGTCTTTCAAGTGGTGGATTAGCATGGGTTGCTATGGAAGGTCTATTAATGAGAACCGCGACGACGAGTAAACGCACAATTACAATGACGGGGTTGTCACCTGCGTAATCGCATGATAGTAACAATGCTACCACGAAACGCTTAATACGATTCGGACGAGAACACAGGTACAACGTACGGACAGACATAACATCAACAACCAAGTCAATGTCCACGGCCTTTAATAACCAGTTGTGGTGCACTGGGCGTGTCTACCCAACCCAGGCTTGAACTCAGGACCTCGTGGTCTGTAGACATGTATGATAACCGCTACACCACAGTAGGTAGATAATTGTTAAGAACCTGGCGAAGATTTCGCTTTATACTATGCGTAAAAGGGCGTCCACTTATGACAACTGGCCTTACGGTTGAACGATTATGGATCGTAATGGTGACAGCTGTACATTTATGAAAAAAATGCTAACTGTCACAACCTTAGCTGCTAGTTTGGCGATTACACGGCTAATTATAACATATTTGGCCGTTTTGAAACATGTTTGGTTGGTAATCTTTTTCAGTACCGGCCAAATGAAATTAATCTAACATTTATGAAGATTAATGTGTAAATGTCAAACTTTTTGTTACGTTTGCAAAATGTATTTTCTAACTATATGTTGTGGTGGAATTTACCTATGACCTCGCCAACGTCATTAATCAAGTGAGACATGATGGCACCATGCATTGAATGTCACATAGCTTTTGTTAGAAGCATAATTTTTCAGACATCGCTATAACATGAACCTCATTGCACCCACCGCAAGACTAAGTCATTACTGAGAACCAATCTGACAGTCATTCACAACTAACCTCGTTTGGCACATATGACCTGACTGTTAAGGTGCCATTACACCCAAACAAACAAACTGAATACAACTCATACGGGAAAGTTGAAACTCTTGAATTTTTAACATGATGAATAATTGCCCACAAATGGAATGCACCTCAAATCAAACTTTAAAAACATCATAAAAGTACATATGACAAAAATAAAATCACTGAAAGCAATCAATTCTTCTTGCATTGTAATGGGTTGAGCTATAACATCATTGATGTCTAGTTTTTAATTCACATGTTGTAGAAAATTGATGATTGAAAAATTAACTTACCTTTTGGATAATCTTATACCAATTAGTCTAAATAATATACTTTTCCAAAAAAAAAATCCAAAATCTTTACTTACCTATTTGTCACCACGACAGGATAGAGTGGCGATGTTTTGGTAGCCATCTTTCTTAGTCACCGCACATTTGTGATCAACTATTTAAACGTCCGCAAATACATTTTAGGATGTTCCACTAAGGGAGGCGAGCCAACTTGCGATATGCGGCATGACGCCGAATCTCGCAAAACTGCGGGATTTTTTTCTATTCATGACGGATTAAACGCACCCATAAAACATGGTTCAGTGAAGCCATTGTACCAACACACTTTCCTGCATAACAATAGGAACAAAACCTCGCGATATTGCGCAGGATATCGCTGGTAATTCTGTTGGAAAGTACCTCCAACCATGAAGCTAGTAATAGTTCCATGCTTCAACTGAGCCACGATTCATGTCACAGCTTAAGTATAGTATCTCAAGAATGCTAACCACGATTCATGTCACATTTAATACACAAATAGCCTATGGACTGTAGATGTGCTCTATTGTTTTTGTTGGTGATGCCATGCATATTAATGAGTAGGTGGGGCTTAATGTAAAAACTGTGAAATTCTCATATTTTAACAATCACATGTGTGTTTTGTTTCATATTTGGTATAATTATGTTGCTAGCTTTTCCGGGAACATTGCTTTTTATTGCAGGAACAGTGAATTTTCAAACAATGATAATCCGGTGGAACAGTGTTGCTTTTACTTGTAAGCATGTTGCGTCAAAGATCAATAGCTTGATTTCTGCTCAAAAATAATGCATTTTGTCAATCAAGAATATCATCAAAATAATTTCTAGCAAAAGCTTTTCCCACCTTGCCTGCAATTGTTAGCACAATTAATCATGAATACACAATGCAGAGCTGCTTGCATGTGTACTGTACGACTCAGCAGATCCCTGGCTTGATTTAAAAAGGGGCAAGGTGCTAGACTTGTTGAGGGGCACATTATTGTGCGCGCGGAGCATTGCGTCTTTTCTACATGGAGTCCAGGGGCCCCTCAAGGCTCAATCCCCTGGTGAAGCTCTGGGAATTTAGCTATAAACATACCTCAGAATGAAACTATTCTGATTGATAAGGACCATTCATGAGCCAAACAGGACAATTGCTTACTATGCTATCATTCTGTGTTCTGTATCCATGTAAGGTATTCATTTTTGAGGTTAATTAAGATTGTTAAGATTTAAAAAAAAAAAAAATGTATTGATTTTTTTTCTTCATGAGGGGCAAGGTGGACCCCAGGAGGCAGGGCAGACCCCAGGGGGCAGGGCAGATCCCAGGGGGAAGGGTGGACCCCAGGGGAAGGACGGACCCCAGGGGGAAGGGCGGACCACAGGGGGAAGGGCGGACTCCAAGGGGAAGGGCGGACCCCAGTGGGCAGGGGCGGACCCAGTGGGGGGGGCGGACCCCAGTGGGGCAGGGTTTGGCCCACGGAGGGGCAGGCCGCCCCTGTAAAACAGCAAAGCTAGGGGCTGGCTCAACTGGATGCTACATCATGTAAATACTGCAGTAATAACCGACATAAATAATTGTACAAGTAGTTGTAAATTAAACCCATTTTGAAGAAAGGAATTTGTCCTGTTATTGGCTAGAAAGTTGGATTAGTGAAACTGACCAGGAACAGTATTATTTGAGAAAGTACTGTTTCCTGGAACAGTGGCAAGAAATTTGATTTTCGACCCATGATCATCTGTTCCTCAACCATTTGAAATTGTTACAAAATTACCACAAACAAATTAAACCACACAAAATGGCTCTTAAACACTGGGAGTGTATTGATTCAGAGCTCACCCCTTTCTGGTACACCTCACAACACTAGGGCACACTATTTAGTGCACAATAGAACGCTATTGATTTTTTGTTAATTCAGAAAAAAGGATTTGGGATATGGTGTTTGACCACAACCAGAGGCTAAATAGACTGACAATAGACATGACTGGCTCTATATGTCAGTCAATGTGACTATACACATGTACTGTATATGTGGTCAAGTTTGCTGTTCATCAAAGAACTGGACACAAAATGTCTCAATTCAGGTCAAGTCAATATTGGTCAAGCAAGATTAATGAGATTTCTCTGAGTGAGGAACAGTTTTAATAATCATTGTAATAAGACTGGTTAAGTTTGCTGGTCATCAATGTCTACCAACTGGTGTAGCGGTTATCATACCTGTCTACAGACCATGAGGCCCTGGGTTTAAGCCTGGGTTGGGTAGACACGCCAGTGCACCACAACTGGTTATCAAAGGCCGTGGACATCAATGTTATGTCTGTCCGTACGTCGTACCTGTGTTCTCGTCCGGGTCGTATTAAGCGTTTCGTGATAGCATTGTTACTATCATAACCGAATACGCAGGCGACGACCCGTCATTGTAATTGTGTGTTCACTCGTCGTCGTCGGTCATCAATGAATCTGAACACACTGACCAGCACTTACATGTACGTTGGTCATCAATAAAACTGAACACACTGACCAGCACTTACATGTACGTTGGTCATCAATGAAACTGAACACACTGACCAGCACTTACATGTACGTCGGTCATCAATGAATCTGAGCACACTGACCAGCACTTACATGTACGTCGGTCATCAGTGAATCTGAACACACTGACCAGCACTTACATGTATGCCGGTCATCAGTGAATCTGAACACACTGACCAGCACTTACATGTACGTCGGTCATCATTGAATCTGAGCACACTGACCAGCACTTACATGTATGCCGGTCATCAATAAATCTGAACACACTGACCAGCACACACATGTACTGTACGTCGGTCATCAATGAATCTGAACACACTGACCAGCATTTACATGTATGCCGGTCATCAGTGAATCTGAACACACTGACCAGCACTTACATGTGCGTCGGTCATCAATGAATCTGAACACACTGACCAGCACTTACATGTGCGTCGGTCATCAATGAATCTGAACACACTGACCAGCACTTACATGTGCGTCGGTCATCAATGAATCTGAGCACACTGACCAGCACTTACATGTGCGTCGGTCATCAATGAATCTGAACACACTGACCAGCACTTTACATGCGTTGGTCATCAATGAATCTGAAACACTGACCAGCACTTACATGTGCGCCGGTCATCAGTGAATCTGAGCACACTGACCAGCACTTACATGTGCGTCGGTCATCAATGAATCTGAACACACTGACCAGCACTTACGTATGTACGCCGGTCATCAATGAATCTGAACACACTGACCAGCACTTACATGCGCCGGTCATCAATGAATCTGAGCACACTGACCAGCACTTACATGCGCGCCGGTCATCAATGAATCTGAACACACTGACCAGCACTTACATGCGCCGGTCATCAATGAATCTGAACACACTGACCAGCACTTACATGCGCCGGTCATCAATGAATCTGAACACACTGACCAGCACTTACATGTATGCGGTCATCAATGAATCTGAGCACACTGACCAGCACTTACATGCGTCGGTCATCAATGAATCTGAACACACTGACCAGCACTTACATGCCGTCGGTCATCAATGAATCTGAACACACTGACCAGCATTTACATGTATGCGGTCATCAGTGAATCTGAACACACTGACCAGCACTTACATGCGCCGGTCATCAATGAATCTGAACACACTGACCAGCACTTACATGTGCGTCGGTCATCAATGAATCTGAGCACACTGACCAGCACTTACATGTGCGTCGGTCATCAATGAATCTGAACACACTGACCGGCATTTACATGTATGCCGGTCATCAGTGAATCTGAGCACACTGACCAGCACTTACATGTGCGTCGGTCATCAATGAATCTGAACACACTGACCAGCACTTACATGTACACCGTCACACAGTGTATCTGGTCAGCTAAACATTGACCAAGGTAATGTGATTTCTCTGTGTATGTTTTCAAGTTCACTGAACAGTAATGATAATCATAAGCTGGTCAAGTTTTATGGTCATCAAATAACTGGGCACTGTCAAAGATAGGTGGAACCAAATTAGTCCCAAATCCTGAATTGAAAGTGATGTTGTGATTCACTCAATGGCTGCTTGTAATAGTGTCTGGGACAGGTGTTGTCATTTTATAAAGATAAGCTGAGTGGTGTCTAGGAACAATGTGTTTAACAAAGTCCTGATATTTTAATAAACTTTTATCAAATTTTGCAAAAAAGTTGACTACAAATAATAATTTTCCAAGGTGGAACCAAATTAGCCCAAATCCTGCACTGAAAGTGATGTATTGAGTCACTCAGTGGACGCCTTTAGTGCCTTGAGAGATGTCACTTTAAGTGGTGTCTAACATTTAAACTGGAAGCTATTTTGCAGGGCACTGGTCAACATTGGCAAAATGAGATTTCTCTGTGAATGTATAAAAGTTCAACTGAACAGTTATAATAAACAAGTGCAATAAAGCTGACCAGTCATTTGGATGGTCATCAATGAATTGGGACACACTGACATGGTCACACAAATGACACCAATTCAGGCCACTTGTCAACATTTGTTAAGGTAGTGAGATCTCTGTGTGCATATTTATACTGTAAGTTTAAACTGTTCAAACAATTATGATAAACAGCGTGATTAGGCTTGGGCGATATTGAACATTATGCAATATCGATATATCGCCTAAAAAATATCGATAATATCGAAATATCGATATGCAAATTATAGGACGTCATACATAAGTCGTATGTACTGTTCTGGGCAAGGTAATCTCGTCTCGGCTCAAAAAAAGTCAAGTAAAACTTTTTGTACAAATTAACAGAAATCACTGCAAAATATATACATATCATCTTGAAATAAACACCCATTGTGTTTAAAAATGTTCTTTACATGGTTTCTATCTCAAAAGATCAATCACATAAACATTGAAAAAGTTTAGGCCTCAGCATATTCTTTAAAAGAAATAAAAATGTTGTGGAACTGGTATTAGGCCTACACTGTATGCCTTACAAAAATCGGGTCCAATTCTTAAAATTGTGTAACCCACTTCTTATGAAAGTTGTACTGAAAAGGCATTATTTTGGTAGCATTATATGGACTTCTAGACTTTCAGAAGTCCATATATAATGCATATTATCCAATTTATAGTCTGCTTCAATCATCGCACGAGTGTTGTCACTCAAAAGAAACAGTGGTAGATGGTATGTCTGTACATAGTAAAGTACTGTACAGTATAGTAGTGATACTGTGTGTATGTAGTTACTGCACTGTACATTATCTGATCGATCTGGCAAGACCAGTCTGTCACTTTTACTTTACACTTTCTGAAGCTAACAAAATAGTGAGAAAAACCTCATAGTTTTGTCAGTAATTTGTCAATTAATGACTGTTTGATATAAAATTTAGAATCAGTATTCCTTTTGAGGAAACTTAACACGATGTTTGAGGATTCAACATCTTATGATTTTTGTTGTCTGAACATCGTAAGCCCTTAAGTATAAAGTTGAAGTATTGCGCAATGCCTCCGCGAGTCAAGTGGTTTTTTGTTCATGGAAGGATTTTTGGGTAATTGTTATCACAATATGAATGTTTTGATAAGTTTTATCATAACTGAATGCCTGAAACTTTGATATAAATGAAATTTATTAACTTTTGTGGCTGTTTAATAAAAAATACTTGGATGTTTAATAGTCATGCTTAGCTTTTTAATAGTTCATGTATTGTGTATTATTGAAAAAACATAATATCGATATATCGATACGACCCTTGAACTCATTATCGGCCATATCGATATAGGTCAATATTGAAATATATTGAAATATTGATATATCGCCCAAGCCTAAGCGTGATTAAATCTGGTTAAATTTGATGGTCATCAATAAATTTGGACACATTGACCAGCACTGACATAGTCCCACATAATATCTCAATTCAGGTCAACATTGGCCAAGATCAATGAGATTTCTGTGTGATTGTTTAAAAATTCAAACAACAATTATAATAAGCAATGTAATAAAACAGAACAATTATAATAAACAATGTAATAAAACAGAACAATTATAATAAGCAATGTAATAAAACAACAATTATAATAAACAATGTAATTATAATTAAACACTGGGAGTGTATTGATTCAGAGCTCACCCCTTTCTGGTACACCTCACAACACTAGGGCACACTATTTAGTGCACAATAGAACGCTATTGATTTTTTGTTAATTCAGAAAAAAAGGATTTGGGATATGGTGTTTGACCACAACCAGAGGCTAAATAGACTGACAATAGACATGACTGGCTCTATATGTCAGTCAATGTGACTATACACATGTACTGTATATGTGGTCAAGTTTGCTGTTCATCAAAGAACTGGACACAAAATGTCTCAATTCAGGTCAAGTCAATATTGGTCAAGCAAGATTAATGAGATTTCTCTGTGAGTGAGGAACAGTTTTAATAATCATTGTAATAAGACTGGTTAAGTTTGCTGGTCATCAATGTCTACCAACTGGTGTAGCGGTTATCATACCTGTCTACAGACCATGAGGCCCTGGGTTTAAGCCTGGGTTGGGTAGACACGCCAGTGCACCACAACTGGTTATCAAAGGCCGTGGACATCAATGTTATGTCTGTCCGTACGTCGTACCTGTGTTCTCGTCCGGGTCGTATTAAGCGTTTCGTGATAGCATTGTTACTATCATAACCGAATACGCAGGCGCGGCGACCGTCATTGTAATTGTGTGTTCACTCGCCGCCGCCGGTCATCAATGAATCTGAACACACTGACCAGCACTTACATGTACGTTGGTCATCAATAAACTGAACACACTGACCAGCACTTACATGCACGTTGGTCATCAATGAAACTGAACACACTGACCAGCACTTACATACGCCGGTCATCAATGAATCTGAGCACACTGACCAGCACTTACATGTACGTCGGTCATCAGTGAATCTGAACACACTGACCAGCACTTACATGTATGCCGGTCATCAGTGAATCTGAACACACTGACCAGCACTTACATGTACGTCGGTCATCATTGAATCTGAGCACACTGACCAGCACTTACATGTATGCCGGTCATCAATAAATCTGAACACACTGACCAGCACACACATGTACTGTACGTCGGTCATCAATGAATCTGAACACACTGACCAGCATTTACATGTATGCCGGTCATCAGTGAATCTGAACACACTGACCAGCACTTACAATGCGTCGGTCATCAATGAATCTGAACACACTGACCAGCACTTACATGCGCCGGTCATCAATGAATCTGAACACACTGACCAGCACTTACATGTGCGCCGGTCATCAATGAATCTGAGCACACTGACCAGCACTTACATGTGCGTCGGTCATCAATGAATCTGAACACACTGACCAGCACTTACATGTGCGTTGGTCATCAATGAATCTGAACACACTGACCAGCACTTACATGTGCGTCGGTCATCAGTGAATCTGAGCACACTGACCAGCACTTACATGTGCGTCGGTCATCAATGAATCTGAACACACTGACCAGCACTTACATGTACGTCGGTCATCAATGAATCTGAACACACTGACCAGCACTTACATGTACGTCGGTCATCAATGAATCTGAGCACACTGACCAGCACTTACATGTGCGTCGGTCATCAATGAATCTGAACACACTGACCAGCACTTACATGTGCGTCGGTCATCAATGAATCTGAACACACTGACCAGCACTTACATAAATGCGCCGGTCATCAATGAATCTGAACACACTGACCAGCACTTACATGTATGCCGGTCATCAATGAATCTGAGCACACTGACCAGCACTTACATGTGCGTCGGTCATCAATGAATCTGAACACACTGACCAGCACTTACATGTGCGTCGGTCATCAATGAATCTGAACACACTGACCAGCATTTACATGTATGCCGGTCATCAGTGAATCTGAACACACTGACCAGCACTTACATGTGCGTCGGTCATCAATGAATCTGAACACACTGACCAGCACTTACATGTGCGTCGGTCATCAATGAATCTGAGCACACTGACCAGCACTTACATGTGCGTCGGTCATCAATGAATCTGAACACACTGACCGGCATTTACATGTATGCCGGTCATCAGTGAATCTGAGCACACTGACCAGCACTTACATGTGCGTCGGTCATCAATGAATCTGAACACACTGACCAGCACTTACATGTACACCGTCACACAGTGTATCTGGTCAGCTAAACATTGACCAAGGTAATGTGATTTCTCTGTGTATGTTTTCAAGTTCACTGAACAGTAATGATAATCATAAGCTGGTCAAGTTTTATGGTCATCAAATAACTGGGCACTGTCAAAGATAGGTGGAACCAAATTAGTCCCAAATCCTGAATTGAAAGTGATGTTGTGATTCACTCAATGGCTGCTTGTAATAGTGTCTGGGACAGGTGTTGTCATTTTATAAAGATAAGCTGAGTGGTGTCTAGGAACAATGTGTTTAACAAAGTCCTGATATTTTAATAAACTTTTATCAAATTTTGCAAAAAAGTTGACTACAAATAATAATTTTCAAGGTGGAACCAAATTAGCCCAAATCCTGCACTGAAAGTGATGTATTGAGTCACTCAGTGGACGCCTTTAGTGCCTTGAGAGATGTCACTTTAAGTGGTGTCTAACATTTAAACTGGAAGCTATTTTGCAGGGCACTGGTCAACATTGGCAAAATGAGATTTCTCTGTGAATGTATAAAAGTTCAACTGAACAGTTATAATAAACAAGTGCAATAAAGCTGACCAGTCATTTGGATGGTCATTAATGAATTGGGACACACTGACATGGTCACACAAATGACACCAATTCAGGTCACTTGTCAACATTTGTTAAGGTAGTGAGATCTCTGTGTGCATATTTATACTGTAAGTTTAAACTGTTCAAACAATTATGATAAACAGCGTGATTAGGCTTGGGCGATATTGAACATTATGCAATATCGATATATCGCCTAAAAAATATCGATAATATCGAAATATCGATATGCAAATTATAGGACGTCATACATAAGTCGTATGTACTGTTCTGGGCAAGGTAATCTCGTCTCGGCTCAAAAAAAGTCAACTAAAACTTTTTGTACAAATTAACAGAAGTCACTGCAAAATATATACATATCATCTTGAAATAAACACCCATTGTGTTTAAAAATGTTCTTTACATGGTTTCTATCTCAAAAGATCAATCACATAAACATTGAAAAAGTTTAGGCCTCAGCATATTCTTTAAAAGAAATAAAAATGTTGTGGAACTGGTATTAGGCCTACACTGTATGCCTTACAAAAATCGGGTCCAATTCTTAAAATTGTGTAACCCACTTCTTATGAAAGTTGTACTGAAAAGGCATTATTTTGGTAGCATTATATGGACTTCTAGACTTTCAGAAGTCCATATATAATGCATATTATCCAATTTATAGTCTGCTTCAATCATCGCACGAGTGTTGTCACTCAAAAGAAACAGTGGTAGATGGTATGTCTGTACATAGTAAAGTACTGTACAGTATAGTAGTGATACTGTGTGTATGTAGTTACTGCACTGTACATTATCTGATCGATCTGGCAAGACCAGTCTGTCACTTTTACTTTACACTTTCTGAACGAACAAAATAGTGAGAAAAACCTCATAGTTTTGTCAGTAATTTGTCAATTAATGACTGTTTGATATAAAAATTTAGAATCAGTATTCCTTTTGAGGAAACTTAACACGATGTTTGAGGATTCAACATCTTATGATTTTTGTTGTCTGAACATCGTAAGCCCTTAAGTATAAAGTTGAAGTATTGCGCAATGCCTCCGCGAGTCAAGTGGTTTTTTGTTCATGGAAGGATTTTTGGGTAATTGTTATCACAATATGAATGTTTTGATAAGTTTTATCATAACTGAATGCCTGAAACTTTGATATAAATGAAATTTATTAACTTTTGTGGCTGTTTAATAAAAAATACTTGGATGTTTAATAGTCATGCTTAGCTTTTTAATAGTTCATGTATTGTGTATTATTGAAAAAACATAATATCGATATATCGATACGACCCTTGAACTCATTATCGGCCATATCGATATAGGTCAATATTGAAATATATTGAAATATTGATATATCGCCCAAGCCTAAGCGTGATTAAATCTGGTTAAATTTGATGGTCATCAATAAATTTGGACACATTGACCAGCACTGACATAGTCCCACATAATATCTCAATTCAGGTCAACATTGGCCAAGATCAATGAGATTTCTGTGTGATTGTTTAAAAATTCAAACAACAATTATAATAAGCAATGTAATAAAACAGAACAATTATAATAAACAATGTAATAAAACAGAACAATTATAATAAGCAATGTAATAAAACAACAATTATAATAAACAATGTAATAAAACAACAATTACAATAAGCAATGTAATAAAACAGAACAATTATAATAAGCAATGTAATAAAACAGAACAATTATAATAAGCAATGTAATAAAACAGAACAATTATAATAAGCAATGTAATAAAACAACAATTATAATAAGCAATGTAATAAAACAGAACAATTATAATAAACAATGTAATAAAACAGAACAATTATAATAAGCAATGTAATAAAACAGAACAATTATAATAAACAATGTAATAAAATAGAACAATTATAATAAACAATGTAATAAAACAGAACAATTATAATAAGCAATGTAATAAAACAGAACAATTATAATAAACAATGTTATAAAACAGAACAATTATAATAAGCAATGTAATAAAACAGAACAATTATAATAAACAATGTTATAAAACAGAACAATTATAATAAGCAATGTAATAAAACAGAACAATTATAATAAACAATGTAATAAAACAGAACAATTATAATAAACAATGTAATAAAACAGAACAATTATAATAAACAACGTAATAAAACAGAACAATTATAATAAACAATGTAATAAAACAGAACAATTATAATAAACAATGTAATAAAACAGAACAATTATAATAAGCAATGTAATAAAACAGAACAATTATAATAAGCAATGTAATAAAACAGAACAATTATAATAAGCAATGTAATAAAACAGAACAATTATAATAAACAATGTAATAAAACAGAACAATTATAATAAACAATGTAATAAAACAGAACAATTATAATAAACAATGTAATAAAACAGAACAATTATAATAAGCAATGTAATAAAACAGAACAATTATAATAAGCAATGTAATAAAACAGAACAATTATAATAAACAATGTAATAAAACAGAACAATTTTAATAAACAATGTAATAAAACAGAACAATTATAATAAACAATGTTATAAAACAGAACAATTATAATAAGCAATGTAATAAAACAGAACAATTATAATAAGCAATGTAATAAAACAGAACAATTATAATAAGCAATGTAATAAAACAGAACAATTATAATAAACAATGTTATAAAACAGAACAATTATAATAAGCAATGTAATAAAACAGAACAATTATAATAAACAATGTTATAAAACAGAACAATTATAATAAGCAATGTAATAAAACAGAACAATTATAATAAACAATGTTATAAAACAGAACAATTATAATAAGCAATGTAATAAAACAGAACAATTATAATAAACAATGTAATAAAACAGAACAATTATAATAAGCAATGTTATAAAACAGAACAATTATAATAAGCAATGTAATAAAACAGAACAATTATAATAAACAATGTAATAAAACAGAACAATTATAATAAACAATGTAATAAAACAGAACAATTATAATAAGCAATGTTATAAAACAGAACAATTATAATAAACAATGTAATAAAACAGAACAATTATAATAAACAATGTAATAAATCAGAACAATTATAATAAGCAATGTAATAAAACAGAACAATTATAATAAGCAATGTAATAAAACAGAACAATTATAATAAACAATGTTATAAAACAGAACAATTATAATAAGCAATGTAATAAAACAGAACAATTATAATAAGCAATGTAATAAAACAGAACAATTATAATAAACAATGTAATAAAACAGAACAATTATAATAAACAATGTAATAAAACAGAACAATTATAATAAACAATGTAATAAAACAGAACAATTATAATAAGCAATGTAATAAAACAGAACAATTATAATAAGCAATGTAATAAAACAGAACAATTATAATAAACAATGTAATAAAACAGAACAATTTTAATAAACAATGTAATAAAACAGAACAATTATAATAAACAATGTTATAAAACAGAACAATTATAATAAGCAATGTAATAAAACAGAACAATTATAATAAGCAATGTAATAAAACAGAACAATTATAATAAGCAATGTAATAAAACAGAACAATTATAATAAACAATGTTATAAAACAGAACAATTATAATAAGCAATGTAATAAAACAGAACAATTATAATAAACAATGTTATAAAACAGAACAATTATAATAAGCAATGTAATAAAACAGAACAATTATAATAAACAATGTTATAAAACAGAACAATTATAATAAGCAATGTAATAAAACAGAACAATTATAATAAACAATGTAATAAAACAGAACAATTATAATAAGCAATGTTATAAAACAGAACAATTATAATAAGCAATGTAATAAAACAGAACAATTATAATAAACAATGTAATAAAACAGAACAATTATAATAAACAATGTAATAAAACAGAACAATTATAATAAGCAATGTAATAAAACAGAACAATTATAATAAGCAATGTTATAAAACAGAACAATTATAATAAGCAATGTAATAAAACAGAACAATTATAATAAGCAATGTAATAAAACAGAACAATTTTAATAAACAATGTAATAAAACAGAACAATTATAATAAACAATGTAATAAATCAGAACAATTATAATAAGCAATGTAATAAAACAGAACAATTATAATAAGCAATGTAATAAAACAGAACAATTATAATAAACAATGTTATAAAACAGAATAATTATAATAAGCAATGTAATAAAACAGAACAATTATAATAAGCAATGTAATAAAACAGAACAATTTTAAGAAACAATGTAATAAAACAGAACAATTATAATAAACAATGTTATAAAGCAGAACAATTATAATAAACAATGTAATAAAAGAGAACAATTATAATAAACAATGTAATAAAACAGAACAATTATAATAAGCAATGTAATAAAACAGAACAATTATAATAAGCAATGTAATAAAACAGAACAATTATAATAAACAATGTTATAAAGCAGAACAATTATAATAAACAATGTTATAAAACAGAACAATTATAATAAACAATGTAATAAAACAGAACAATTATAATAAACAATGTTATAAAACAGAACAATTATAATAAACAATGTAATAAAACAGAACAATTATAATAAACAATGTAATAAAACAGAACAATTATAATAAACAATGTTATAAAACAGAACAATTATAATAAACAATGTAATAAAACAGAACAATTATAATAAACAATGTTATAAAGCAGAACAATTATAATAAACAATGTTATAAAACAGAACAATTATAATAAACAATGTAATAAAACAGAACAATTATAGTAAACAATGTTATAAAACAGAACAATTATAATAAACAATGTAATAAAACAGAACAATTATAATAAACAATGTTATAAAACAGAACAATTATAATAAACAATGTAATAAAACAGAACAATTATAATAAACAATGTTATAAAACAGAACAATTATAATAAACAATGTAATAAAACAGAACAATTATAATAAACAATGTAATAAAACAGAACAATTATAATAAACAATGTAATAAAACAGAACAATTATAATAAGCAATGTAATAAAACAGAACAATTATAATAAGCAATGTAATAAAACAGAACAATTATAATAAACAATGTAATAAAACAGAACAATTTTAATAAACAATGTAATAAAACAGAACAATTATAATAAGCAATGTAATAAAACAGAACAATTATAATAAGCAATGTAATAAAACAGAACAATTATAATAAACAATGTAATAAAACAGAACAATTATAATAAGCAATGTTATAAAACAGAACAATTATAATAAGCAATGTAATAAAACAGAACAATTATAATAAACAATGTAATAAAACAGAACAATTATAATAAACAATGTAATAAAACAGAACAATTATAATAAGCAATGTAATAAAACAGAACAATTATAATAAGCAATGTTATAAAACAGAACAATTATAATAAACAATGTAATAAAACAGAACAATTATAATAAACAATGTAATAAATCAGAACAATTATAATAAGCAATGTAATAAAACAGAACAATTATAATAAGCAATGTAATAAAACAGAACAATTATAATAAACAATGTTATAAAACAGAACAATTATAATAAGCAATGTAATAAAACAGAACAATTATAATAAGCAATGTAATAAAACAGAACAATTATAATAAACAATGTAATAAAACAGAACAATTATAATAAACAATGTAATAAAACAGAACAATTATAATAAACAATGTAATAAAACAGAACAATTATAATAAGCAATGTAATAAAACAGAACAATTATAATAAGCAATGTAATAAAACAGAACAATTATAATAAACAATGTAATAAAACAGAACAATTTTAATAAACAATGTAATAAAACAGAACAATTATAATAAACAATGTTATAAAACAGAACAATTATAATAAGCAATGTAATAAAACAGAACAATTATAATAAGCAATGTAATAAAACAGAACAATTATAATAAGCAATGTAATAAAACAGAACAATTATAATAAACAATGTTATAAAACAGAACAATTATAATAAGCAATGTAATAAAACAGAACAATTATAATAAACAATGTTATAAAACAGAACAATTATAATAAGCAATGTAATAAAACAGAACAATTATAATAAACAATGTTATAAAACAGAACAATTATAATAAGCAATGTTATAAAACAGAACAATTATAATAAACAATGTTATAAAACAGAACAATTATAATAAACAATGTAATAAAACAGAACAATTATAATAAACAATGTAATAAAACAGAACAATTATAATAAACAATGTTATAAAACAGAACAATTATAATAAACAATGTAATAAAACAGAACAATTATAATAAACAATGTTATAAAGCAGAACAATTATAATAAACAATGTTATAAAACAGAACAATTATAATAAACAATGTAATAAAACAGAACAATTATAATAAACAATGTTATAAAACAGAACAATTATAATAAACAATGTAATAAAACAGAACAATTATAATAAACAATGTTATAAAACAGAACAATTATAATAAACAATGTAATAAAACAGAACAATTATAATAAACAATGTTATAAAACAGAACAATTATAATAAACAATGTAATAAAACAGAACAATTATAATAAACAATGTAATAAAACAGAACAATTATAATAAACAATGTAATAAAACAGAACAATTATAATAAACAATGTAATAAAACAGAACAATTATAATAAACAATGTAATAAAACAGAACAATTATAATAAACAATGTTATAAAGCAGAACAATTATAATAAACAATGTTATAAAGCAGAACAATTATAATAAACAATGTTATAAAACAGAACAATTATAATAAACAATGTAATAAAACAGAACAATTATAATAAACAATGTAATAAAACAGAACAATTATAATAAACAATGTTATAAAACAGAACAATTATAATAAACAATGTAATAAAACAGAACAATTATAATAAACAATGTTATAAAACAGAACAATTATAATAAACAATGTAATAAAACAGAACAATTATAATAAACAATGTAATAAAACAGAACAATTATAATAAACAATGTTATAAAGCAGAACAATTATAATAAACAATGTAATAAAAGAGAACAATTATAATAAACAATGTAATAAAACAGAACAATTATAATAAGTAATGTAATAAAACAGAACAATTATAATAAGCAATGTAATAAAACAGAACAATTATAATAAACAATGTTATAAAGCAGAACAATTATAATAAACAATGTTATAAAACAGAACAATTATAATAAACAATGTAATAAAACAGAACAATTATAATAAACAATGTTATAAAGCAGAACAATTATAATAAACAATATAATAAAAGAGAACAATTATAATAAACAATGTAATAAAACAGAACAATTATAATAAGCAATGTAATAAAACAGAACAATTATAATAAGCAATGTAATAAAACAGAACAATTATAATAAGCAATGTAATAAAACAGAACAATTATAATAAACAATGTTATAAAGCAGAACAATTATAATAAACAATGTAATAAAAGAGAACAATTATAATAAACAATGTAATAAAACAGAACAATTATAATAAGCAATGTAATAAAACAGAACAATTATAATAAGCAATGTAATAAAACAGAACAATTATAATAAGCAATGTAATAAAACAGAACAATTATAATAAACAATGTTATAAAACAGAACAATTATAATAAACAATGTAATAAAACAGAACAATTATAATAAGCAATGTAATAAAACAGAACAATTATAATAAACAATGTAATAAAACAGAACAATTATAATAAACAATGTAATAAAACAGAACAATTATAATAAACAATGTAATAAAGCTGGTCAAGTTGGATGGTCAATCAAAAAACTGGACATGGTCTCACAGAATGTCTCAATTCAGGTACATGACCATTCCTTGGCTGGTCACATATGTAACGTAATAGAGAATAGCCCCAGTGGACCTCTGGGGTCTCCTAGCGATCCACACTGGGACCATTCTCTGGCTGGTCACACACATAGCGTCTAATTTGCACTGGGTGTATGACATAATTTTTGAGAGGGTGTACGAACAAAATGGCCACTCCCATGTAAGTTTCTATTGACATAATTAATAGTTTAATTATTTAGAAAATACACCTCATGAATTTGTTTACATGGCTCTTTTGTCTGGTAATAACACTGTCGTCTGCTGTACACTTAATTAGACTTACATACATCTGCATGTTGTTGCATATAAGATTATCTTTGTAAGATAATTATGCTGGAATCTTGCTGTGTTGTTGGTTGCACATATATGATGTGTGCGGGGAATAAAAAGACATTTTCTTAGTTTCCATCTGTACCTGATCGATGTTCACAGTGGGTTTCTGCTGCACGATGCGAAGGCTTTCAACCTACGGTTTACACTAGATTTGCAGCAAGCACTTTATATCAGGTATGTAGACTTTGTGCGAGTGTAAGGAACAATCAGCTGGCATTAACATAAAAGTTGCTCTTTGTTTACCCGGCGAATATATAAAACTTAAGGAAAATATGAAGTAAAATCGGAAGCGAACAAAATTTGCAATTAGTAAAATTTGCTCAACTGGTACTGGTAGGTTAGCATGTAGTATGTTTGTTGTATGTGTGACTGAGCTGTGTGAAGACACATGAAACGCAATGATGCCGCTGCCCTACAAAATGGCTTCCAGATGAGTTTAAATGTTATACACTAGCTGATCTTCAGAAAGTGACATATCTCAAGGCACTAAAGGCATGGACTGAGTGACTCAATACATCACTATCAGTGCAGGATTTGGGCTAATTTGGATCCACCTTGCGAAAAGATTATTTGTAGTCAACTTTTTTGCAAAATTTTGATAAAACTTTACATAAAAATATCAGGACTTTGTTAAACACATTGTTCCTAGACACCACTCAGCTTATCTTCCTAAAATGACAACACCCGTCCCAGACACTATTACAAGCAGTGAGTGATTCACAACATCACTTTCAGTTCAGGATTTGGAGATAATTTGGTTCCACCTATGACTGTCTGCACCTATCAAAACAACTAGTCTCAGTCAGCAGACATTTGAGGTTGACCACAGCTAAGGTCAAAAAATACAAAAGTTCCAATTTCGCGAAAAGGTGACAGATTAAAGAATTTGATCATTCCCAGGGTTGGTAGGGTTCAAGTTGGTAATGGCCCCCTGGGTGTCTTTAAGGGTGGAAGTTTACTCAGTAAAACTGGAGTCATTGTGGAAAAGTGGTACTACAGTGGTTGAAACAGGGAATTGCAATAGAGAAAATGATTGTAGTATTTTCTTGCAACTTTGGTTGTAGGAAAATAAAATTACTGGAAGATACTATACACATGGGATGGATTTTACTGGTGGATCTCACAGTGGAGCTGTGGTTACGTTTTCACCTACATTAGCTCCGGGATCATGATCCCCACGTAATAAACCAGCTGGATGATTGTAAGAAAATAAATGTCATGCGTTATCACTTGAGGGCGAGCAAGCCCGGGATCAGATCCACTAATAATGACATTCGTAGCCTGAATAGCAATCAAAATATTTGTCTTGTATGAAAGAAAAGTAAAGCAAAAGAGCTCTCAAAAGAATTTGAAATTAGCTGTCTTGGGCATGGGATGGATTTTACTAGTGGATTTCACAGCTGTGGTCGCGTTCTCACATATCTCCGGATCATGATCTCCGGAGATAAACCAGCTTGATACACCCTTTTACAGTTCCATTCCGTCCGCCATTTTGAGTTGCGAGTCAACAAACAATATTCCCTATTGACTAATGATAATAAATGATAATAAAATAAAGTCACTTTATTTAAATTCTGTTGCTTCAATTTTTTTTTCTTTTCCTGTTATGTTAAGTAACTTTGAGTAAATTCTAGGTAATATTAAGTCATCGGGAAAAACTTGTCGTCGTAACACAGAAAGTAAAATTTCAGGCCGATTTTATAACCTTAGTCCATGTACTGTACATGTACCATGTGCATATTTCTTAACGATGTGCGATGATATTATGCAAACCAAGAGTGTATTGTGCTGTGCGCTCAAGCATTATGCAAACCAAGAGTGTATTGTGCTGTGCGCTCAAGCTGGTTGGTTTGTTTACTCGCAACTTGGATGTGACACACCCTTGTGCACATGAGCAGACTGGAACTGTGAAAGGGTGTTTTATAGAGAAAAACAACAATGTCATGCGTTCCTTGTGCACATGAGCAGACTGGAACTGTGAAAGGCTGTATTATAGAGAAAAACAACAATGTCATGCGATCCTTGTGCACATGAGCAGACTGGAACTGTGAAAGGCTGTATTATAGAGAAAAACAACAATGTCATGCGTTCCTTGTGCACATGAGCAGACTGGAACTGTGAAAGGGTGTATTATAGAGAAAAACAACAATGTCATGTGTTCCTTGTGCACATGAGCAGACTGGAACTGTGAAAGGGTGTATTATATAGAAAAACAACAATGTCATGCGATCCTTGTGCACATGTGCAGACTGGAACTGTGAAAGGGTGTA
This sequence comes from Chiridota heheva, assembly GCA_020152595.1. Lineage (NCBI taxonomy): Eukaryota > Metazoa > Echinodermata > Holothuroidea > Apodida > Chiridotidae > Chiridota > Chiridota heheva. The sequence goes on from JAIGNY010000020.1 coordinate 62,145, forward strand.
TTATAGAGAAAAACAACAATGTCATGCGTTCCTTGTGCACATGAGCAGACTGGAACTGTGAAAGGGTGTATTATAGAGAAAAACAACAATGTCATGCGTTCCTTGTGCACATGAGCAGACTGGAACTGTGAAAGGGTGTTTTATAGAGAAAAACAACAATGTCATGCGTTCCTTGTGCACATGAGCAGACTGGAACTGTGAAAGGCTGTATTATAGAGAAAAACAACAATGTCATGCGTTCCTTGTGCACATGAGCAGACTGGAACTGTGAAAGGGTGTTTTATAGAGAAAAACAACAATGTCATGCGTTCCTTGTGCACATGAGCAGACTGGAACTGTGAAAGGGTGTTTTATAGAGAAAAACAAGAATGTCATGCGTTCCTTGTGCACATGAGCAGACTGGAACTGTGAAAGGGTGTTTTATAGAGAAAAACAAGAATGTCATGCGTTCCTTGTGCACATGAGCAGACTGGAACTGTGAAAGGGTGTATTATAGAGAAAAACAACAATGTCATGCGTTCCTTGTGCACATGAGCAGACTGGAACTGTGAAAGGGTGTATTATAGAGAAAAACAACAATGTCATGCGTTCCTTGTGCACATGAGCAGACTGGAACTGTGAAAGGCTGTATTATAGAGAAAAACAACAATGTCATGCCTTGTGCACATGAACAGACTGGAACTGTGAAAGGGTGTATTATAGAGAAAAACAACAATGTCATGCGCGTTCCTTGTGCACATGAGCAGACTGGAACTGTGAAAGGGTGTATTATAGAGAAAAACAACAATGTCATGCGTTCCTTGTGCACATGAGCAGACTGGAACTGTGAAAGGGTGTTTTATAGAGAAAAACAACAATGTCATGCGTTCCTTGTGCACATGAGCAGACTGGAACTGTGAAAGGGTGTTTTATAGAGAAAAACAACAATGTCATGCGTTCCTTTGTGCACATGAGCAGACTGAACTGTGAAAGGGTGTTTTATAGAGAAAAACAACAATGTCATGTGTTCCTTGTGCACATGAGCAGACTGGAACTGTGAAAGGGTGTTTTATAGAGAAAAACAACAATGTCATGTGTTCCTTGTGCACATGAGCAGACTGGAACTGTGAAAGGGTGTATTATAGAGAAAAACAACAATGTCATGCGATCCTTGTGCACATGAGCAGACTGGAACTGTGAAAGGCTGTATTATAGAGAAAAACAACAATGTCATGCGTTCCTTGTGCACATGAGCAGACTGGAACTGTGAAAGGGTGTATTATAGAGAAAAACAACAATGTCATGCGTTCCTTGTGCACATGAGCAGACTGGAACTGTGAAAGCGTGTATTATAGAGAAAAACAACAATGTCATGCGATCCTTGTGCACATGAGCAGACTGGAACTGTGAAAGGGTGTATTATAGAGAAAAACAACAATGTCATGCGTTCCTTGTGCACATGAGCAGACTGGAACTGTGAAAGCGTGTATTATAGAGAAAAACAACAATGTCATGCGTTCCTTGTGCACATGAGCAGACTGGAACTGTGAAAGCGTGTATTATAGAGAAAAACAACAATGTCATGCGATCCTTGTGCACATGTGCAGACTGGAACTGTGAAAGGGTGTATTATAGAGAAAAACAACAATGTCATGCGATCCTTGTGCACATGAGCAGACTGGAACTGTGAAAGCGTGTATTATAGAGAAAAACAACAATGTCATGCGTTCCTTGTGCACATGAGCAGACTGGAACTGTGAAAGGCTGTATTATAGAGAAAAACAACAATGTCAAGGCGTTCCTTTGTGCACATGTGCAGACTGGAACTGTGAAAGGGTGTTTTATAGAGAAAAACAACAATGTCATGCGATCCTTGTGCACATGAGCAGACTGGAACTGTGAAAGCGTGTATTATAGAGAAAAACAACAATGTCATGCGATCCTTGTGCACATGTGCAGACTGGAACTGTGAAAGGGTGTTTTATAGAGAAAAACAACAATGTCATGCGATCCTTGTGCACATGAGCAGACTGGAACTGTGAAAGGGTGTATTATAGAGAAAAACAACAATGTCATGCGTTCTTACTTGAGTTGAGTGTGAGCTCGCGATGAAACCCACTGCAGGCGATCTGATTGTGGGGCATCAGTGAATAGGAAGTCGAAAGGTACATGTACGTACTGTACATGAGTCATTGAAAAATATGTGAAACACAGTAGGCTATTTGATCACACAAGATTAACAAGTTGTGACAGGATAAATATTGCATAACTAAGGTGATCGCAGGTCATGATCTACATGCACTCACATGAAAAATAAGAAAATAAAAATTATTTCAGGGGTCAAGCAAGTCCATCTTTTTGGGAAGAGGATTTCAAAAGAAACAAAATAGTGAAGAAAGCATTCAAAAATTCAAAAATGCTGTTCGATAAAGTAAAAAAAAAAAAAAGTGATTAAATTTATAAGAAGTACATAAGAATTGTGCTGGATTTTTTTTAGTAACATCACCAAGCTGAAGGACATATACTGTATGAGGTGTTTTTAAGAACATTTTTCTACTCTTAAGATTGTTATAACTTCTAACTTTTTAACGAAATAAGATATTAACAGTGTTTTTTCACCACTTTGTAGCTACAAATTTTCTCTATCATATATGAAACAATGAACATCCATGGGAATAATCCTTTAAGCACAGTAACATAGGGACCTATATGCCTAGTACAAGAACAGGTGTTTTCAAATAGCAGAATGGCATGTACATGCTGTTATTTCAACAAAATAGGCCGGGAATTTGTTATCAAGATGGTGCCCAGGTGTTGTTAGGTGAATTGAAAAACAAAATATGTCAAGTTGAATGCAAACAAGATTTCTAACTCAACCCCAAAATATGTCAAGTTGAAGCAAACTTTAAAGTATTCTAACTCAACCCACTCTACAGTACATTATTCATAATGGGAACAAAATGTTACATCATGTATGGAATTAGTTACAGTTTTAGCTGCTTACATCAGCGATGAGCCTTTTCAGTGAATTCACTAAATTTCAGTGATTTTTTTCTCTTCCATGATTTCTTAATTGCCATTTCCACAGTTTTTTTCTTTGAAACCTGGTATACTACAAAGAGTGTATGGTTTAGCCTTGTAGCCTACACATAACCTGGTATACTACAAAGAGTGTATGGTTTGGCCTTGTAGCCTACACGTAAACTGGTATACTACAAAGAGTGTATGGTTTGGCCTTGTAGCCTACACATAACCTGGTATATTACAAAGAGTGTATGGTTTGGCCTTGTGGCCCACACATAACCTGGTATACTACAAAGAGTGTATGGTTTGGGCTTGTGGCCCACACATAACCTGGTATACTACAAAGAAAAGAGTGTATGGTCTGGCCTTGTGGCCTATACATAACCTGGCATACTACAAAGAGTACGGTTTGGCCTTGTGGCCTACACATAACCTGGTATACCACAAAGAGTGTATGGTTTGGCCTTGTGGCCTACACATAAGCTGGTATACTACAAAGAGTGTATGGTTTGGCCTTGTGGCCTACACATAACCTGGTATACTACAAAGAAAAGAGTGTATGGTTTGGCCTTGTGGCCTACACATAACCTGGCATACAACAAAGAGTGTATGGTTTGGCCTTGTGACCTACACATAACCTGGTATACCACAAAGAGTGTATGGTTTGGCCTTGTGGCCTACACATAACCTGGTATACTACAAAGAGTGTATGGTTTGGCCTTGTGGCCTACACATAACCTGGTATACTACACAGTGTATGGTTTGGCCTTGTGGCCTACACATAACCTGGTATATTACAAAGAGTGTATGGTTTGGCCTTGTGGCCTACACATAAGCTGGTATACTACAAAGAGTGTATGGTTTGGCCTTGTGGCCTACACATAACCTGGTATACTACACAGTGTATAGATTGGCCTTGTGGCCTACACATAACCTGGCATACTACAAAGAGTGTATGGTTTGGCCTTGTAGCCTACACATAACCTGGTATACTACACAGTGTATGGATTGGCCTTGTGGCCTACACATAACCTGGTATACCACAAAGAGTGTATGGTTTGGCCTTGTGGCCTACACATAACCTGGTATACTACACTGTATGGTTTAGCCTTGTAGCCTACACATAACCTGGTATACTACAAAGAGTGTATGGTTTGGCCTTGTAGCCTACACGTAACCTGGTATACTACAAAGAGTGTATGGTTTGGCCTTGTAGCCTACACATAACCTGGTATATTACAAAGAGTGTATGGTTTGGCCTTGTGGCCCACACATAACCTGGTATACTACAAAGAGTGTATGGTTTGGGCTTGTGGCCCACACATAACCTGGTATACTACAAAGAAAAGAGTGTATGGTTTGGCCTTGTGGCCTATACATAACCTGGCATACTACAAAGAGTGTACGGTTTGGCCTTGTGGCCTACACATAACCTGGTATACCACAAAGAGTGTATGGTTTGGCCTTGTGGCCTACACATAAGCTGGTATACTACAAAGAGTGTATGGTTTGGCCTTGTGGCCTACACATTACCTGGTATACTACAAAGAAAAGAGTGTATGGTTTGGCCTTGTGGCCTACACATAACCTGGCATACTACAAAGAGTGTATGGTTTGGCCTTGTGGCCTACACATAAGCTGGTATACTACAAAGAGTGTATGGTTTGGCCTTGTGGCCTACACATTACCTGGTATACTACAAAGAAAAGAGTGTATGGTTTGGCCTTGTGGCCTACACATAACCTGGCATACAACAAAGAGTGTATGGTTTGGCCTTGTGACCTACACATAACCTGGTATACCACAAAGAGTGTATGGTTTGGCCTTGTGGCCTACACATAACCTGGTATACTACAAAGAGTGTATGGTTTGGCCTTGTGGCCTACACATAACCTGGTATACCACAAAGAGTGTATGGTTTGGCCTTGTGGCCTACACATAAGCTGGTATACTACAAAGAGTGTATGGTTTGGCCTTGTGGCCTACACATAAGCTGGTATACTACAAAGAGTGTATGGTTTGGCCTTGTGGCCTACACATAACCTGGTATACTACACAGTGTATGGATTGGCCTTGTGGCATACACATAACCTGGCATACTACAAAGAGTGTATGGTTTGGCCTTGTAGCCTACACATAACCTGGTATACTACACAGTGTATGGATTGGCCTTGTGGCCTACACATAACCTGGTATACCACAAAGAGTGTATGGTTTGGCCTTGTGGCCTACACATAACCTGGTATACTACACTGTATGGATTGGCCTTGTGGCCTACACATAACCTGGCATACTACAAAGAGTGTATGGTTTGGCCTTGTAGCCTACACATAACCTGGTATACTATACAGTGTATGGATTGGCCTTGTGGCCTACACATAACCTGGTATACCACAAAGAGTGTATGGTTTGGCCTTGTGGCCTACACATAACCTGGTATACTACACAGTGTATGGATTGGCCTTGTGGCCTACACATAACCTGGTATACCACAAAGAGTGTATGGTTTGACCTTGTGGCCTACACATAACCTGGTATACCACAAAGAGTGTATGGTTTGGCCTTGTGGCCTACACATAACCTGGTATACCACAAAGTGTATGGTTTGGCCTTGTGGCCTACACATAGCCTGGTATACTACACAGTGTATGGTTTGGCCTTGTAGCCTACACATAACCTGGCATACTACAAAGAGTGTATGGATTGGCCTTGTGGCCTACACATAACCTGGCATACTACAAAGAGTGTATGGTTTGGCCTTGTAGCCTACACATAACCTGGCATATTACAAAGAGTGTATGGTTTGGCCTTGTGGCCTACACATAACCTGGCATACTACAAAGAGTGTATGGTTTGGCCTTGTAGCCTATACATAACCATTGTCAAAGTCAGTATTTCCAAGCCCATAATTACTTCATGTTCAGTGATTGTTTTTTTTTTTTTGTAAGCCTGGCTCATTCCCTGTCACATGTACTGTCTTTACACTCTGTAGAAATTGACATGCATAAAGTACATGCAGGGATTCTGGTACACATGCACATACACTGCATTGGAGTATTGAGACTAATGTAAAGTGGTACTAATACTATACACATGCTGTTCAGCATACTGTACCATACAATTACATTGGATGTCCTGCAGTGCAATTGTGTAATAGTATAGTCTTACTGCACAGGACACTTTTGCTTCAAAAACAAATTTTCCATGTTTTTTCCCCACAATATTCACCCTTGGCAGCTATTTCTAAATGTAAAGGTGAAGTGGGAATTGCTAATGATTGAAACAGAGTTTCCATGTTTTTGCTTGTTAAGTGGGTATGAAATTTAAACTTGTGTTACAGAATCTCTGAGTCTGATCTGTGCTATGGCACAATGTTTGAAAGGTCATGCTGTGTGTACATGTTTAAGTATAGCAGCACAAAACAATTGCCCATTGAAACCTGAAATTTGGTGTCTTTTGTGTTGCAAAAAGAGAAAGGTAAAAGGATTAGTTCAGGGGTCAAGCATGTCCATCTTATATGAAAGAAGTCTTAAACAGAAATGAAATGGTGAAGAAAGCATTCAAAAATCTTATTCCGTTAAGGAGATATTTAGAAACGACTGAAATCATACAAGGATTAGTTCAGGGATCAAGCAAGTCCATCTTATATGAAAGAGGACTTTAAAAGAAACAAAATAGTGAAGAAAGCATTCAAATATCTTTTTTCCATTAATTAAGGAGATATTTAAGTTTCAAGTTTGGTATCATTTGTGTAGAAACGACTGAAATCAGACTAGTTGCGATGCCACTGCCTCAGATTCCTCAAAGTCTTCATGATTCTATCATATTTTGTCTGTTGAATTTCTGGATTAAAAACCATGGGATATGTCAGTAAAGTAGTAAAACAGAATCTTGTAAGGATGAATATAATTTACCACCTGAAATAAAATGGTGAAGAAAGATTTGAGAATACTTTCTTCACCATTATGTTTCTATCCAAGTCCTCTTTCATATAAGATAAACTTGCTTGACCCCTGACCTAATTTTTCAAAGACCTACATGTAGGAAAAGAAGAAACAAACATGTTTACCATACATCCTCCCATACAACTAGTCTGATTTCAGTCATTTCTACACAAATGATACCAAACTTTAAACTTAAATATTTCTTTAACAGAATAATATTTTTGAATGCTTTCTACACCATTTTGTTTCTTTTGAAGTCCTCTTTCATATAAGATAGACTTGCTTGATTACTGAACTAATCCTTTAATGCTTGATAATTCAAAAAGTTGCCACACTGTTTTCTGATGGGAAAGACATGAATGTTCTTTGTTGTTTTTTATGGTATTTAAAGTTTAAGAATTGAAAAAAGTTTGTCTTTGTTGCAACAATCTAAGATTGTTTAATAAAACAAAGTTAAAATTCCAAGCTATGGACTTTGATGGATTTGAATCACAATCAATATTTATTTTCCACTTCCTGCAGTTTGACATGCTGTTAACTGGGAAATAAAAAACAAAGGGAGAATTGTTGATAAAATTACTCATTTTTTTTTTCCTTCAGTGGATCTCTGTAAAATTAGATCAGTTTCCACATGAGGTTGGTTCATGCTGTATTCCTGGATGTATACATACAGTATTATACAGAACACATTTAAAAATGTACACATTTTCAGAAAATGTTGCAGATTATTCAAATTTGTAAAATGGTTCAATTTGACAGATAAAGTGCATTGTTTTGAATGGATTTGGTGATATTCATGGTACATGTATATGAATTGATACTCATTGTATATGTGTGCATAAATCTATCTATTAAGTGTGTCACACTGTAGTTATAGAAAAAAAACAAAGTTTTCTTACAAAGAAACAAGTAGCCTGTGGGGTATTTGTAAAGCGTGGACCATTTTGGCTTGGTCCACATTTGACAATGCCCCAAATAGAGCAAATGTACAGATCCCAATTGGTCCACATTTTACAATGCCCCAAATAGAGCAAATGTACAGATCCCAATTGGTCCACATTTTACAATGCCCCAAATAGAGCAAATGTACAGATCCCAATTGGTCCATATTTTACAATGCCCCAAATAGAGCAAATGTACAGATCCCAATTGGTCCACATTTCACAATGCCCCAAATAGAGCAAATGTACAGATCCCAATTGGTCCACATTTTACAATGCCCCAAATAGAGCAAATGTACAGATCCCAATTGGTCCACATTTTACAATGGCCCAAATAGAGCAAATGTACAGAGCCCAATTGGTCCACATTTTACAATGCCCCAAATAGAGCAAATGTACAGATCCCAATTGGTCCACATTTCACAATGCCTTAATTAGAGCAAATGTATAGATCCCAATTGGTAGACATTTTACAATGCCCCAAATAGAGCAAATGTACAGATCCCAATTGGTCCACATTTTACAATGCCCCAAATAGAGCAAATATACAGATCCCAATTGGTCCACATTTTACAATGCCCCAAATAGAGCAAATGTACAGATCCCAATTGGTCCACATTTCACAATGCCCCAAATAGAGCAAATGTACAGATCCCAATTGGTCATTTTACAACATTTACAATTGGTCCACATTTTACAATTCCCCAAATAGAGCAAATGTACAGTCCCAATTGATCGACATTTGACAATGCCCCAAATAGAGCAAATGTACAGATCCCAATTGGTCCACATTTTACAATGCCCCAAATAGAGCAAATGTACAGATCCCAATTGGTCCACATTTTCACAAAATGCCCTAAATTTTACAATGCCCCAAATAGAGCAAATGTACAGATCCCAATTGGTCCAAATTTTACAATGCCCCAAATAGAGCAAATGTACAGATCCCAATTGGTCCACATTTTACAATGCCCCAATTAGAGCAAATGTACAGATCCCAATTGGTCCACATTTTACAATGCCCCAAATAGAGCAAATGTACAGATCCCAATTGGTCCACATTTCACAATGCCCCAAATAGAGCAAATGTACAGATCCCAATTGGTCCACATTTTACAATTCCCCAAATAGAGCAAATGTACAATCCCAATTGATCGACATTTGACAATGCCCCAAATAGAGCAAATGTACAGATCCCAGATCCCACATTTTACAATGCCCACATTTTACAGATCCCAATGCCATTTCAATGCCTCAAATAGAGCAAATGTACAGATCCCAATTGGTCCACATTTCACAATGCCCTAAATAGAGCAAATGTACAGATCCCAATTGGTCCAAATTTTACAATGCCCCAAATAGAGCAAATGTACAGATCCCAATTGGTCCACATTTTACAATGCCCCAAATAGAGCAAATGTACAGATCCCAATTGGTCCACATTTTACAATGCCCCAAATAGAGCAAATGTACAGATCCCAATTGGTCCACATTTTACAATGCCCCAATTAGAGCAGATGTACAGATCCCAATTGGTCCACATTTTACAATGCTTTAAATAGAGCAAATGTACAGATCCCAATTGGTCCACATTTTACAATGCCCCAAATAAATCAAATGTACAGATCCCAATTGGTCCACATTTCACAATGCCCCAAATAGAGCAAATGTTCAGATCCCAATTGGTCCGCATTTCACAATGCCCCAAATAGAGCAAATGTACAGATCTCAATTGGTCCACATTTTACAATGCCACAAATAGAGCAAATGTACAGATCCCAATTCGTCCACATTTCACAATGCCCCAAATAGAGCAAATGTACAGATCTCAATTGGTCCACATTTTACAATGCCCCAAAATAGAACAAATGTACAGATCCCAATTGGTCCACATTTTACAATGCCCCAAATAGAGCAAATGTACAGATCCCAATTGGTCCACATTTTACAATGCCCCAATTAGAGCAGATGTATAGATCCCAATTGGTCCACATTTTACAATGCCCCAAATAGAGCAAATGTACAGATCCCAATTGGTCCACATTTCACAATGCCCCAAATAGAGCAAATGTATAGATCCCAATTGGTCTACATTTTACAATGCCCCAAATAGAGCAAATGTATAGATCCCAATCCCACAGCAATTAGTTTATACAGAACTACAGTGCAGTACAGCTTCTCTCACTTTAAATACCTCCAAATACACCAATACAAACTTACAACATTTATACAAGTGTTTGTTTCCTTTCTATTCCAACGCAATGCAATAAAACAATCACAAAATAATGTCACAGATCGCAGAAATAATGTTGAACGAGCCGATGTGGCTAGTAATGTAGGTACACTAGTAGTACTACATGTACTAGTAGCGCAAAACTTTAACTCTCTAAACTTCGCTGTAAAAAAAAGATATACTAACCAGCACGCAACAAGCAGTCTGTGTAGTATGCTACAGAATACTAAAATGTATTGCGGTTGTACACCATTAGACTATTTTGAAAGCGTGTCTGCTATTTGCTGAAAAAAAATGTAACATCTATTATGAACCAATCACAAGTAGTGTTCAAATGAAATTGTTACGTGCTACAGAGCGTGCACATAACAGAACCGTGGAATCGCGTATTATTTCAGAAAACACCTGTTTTGTGAAATTTTGAGGAATTGGAATATAATATCGTGCAGTATTTTATGAAGACAGGTCAATAAAAGAGACTAGAAACATTTGTATTTTATTTCTTTATTCACAAAAACAAAAGATACGATTGAAAAAACAAGAAATATCACAAGATTTTACAAGGTACACTTTTAAAATTTAACACATACTACTTCTACGAAAAATATTGAAAAGGCCTTGCTGGCAGGTCGGATACCCGGATACCCCACCGATAATGCAGGTTGGGCACTCGGTCCGATTTTTGGACCCGGTGCAAACACTACCTCTGATACCCCTTTAATTTTACACATTTACACCTACACACTCCTCTGCTATTTGACTGTGTTCTTCATCAGCATGGCAGCCTACACACTCCTCTGCTATTTGACTGTGTTCATCATCAGCATGGCAGCCTACACATTCCTCTGCTATTTGACTGTGTTCATCATCAGCATGGCAGCTTACACACTCCTCTGCTATTTGACTGTGTTCATCATCAGCATGGCAGCCTACACACTCCTCTGCTATTTGACTGTGTTCATCATCAGCATGGCAGCCTACACACTTCTCTGCTATTTGACTTAAGATTGGGGCAGCCTCTGAACTACTGTGTTCATCATCAGCATTTGACTGTGTTCATCATCAGCATGGCAGCCTACACACTCCTCTCTCATCAGCATGGCAGCCTACACACTCCTCTGCTACTCCTCTGCTATTTTGACTGTGTCTGCTATTTGACTGTGTTCATCATCAGCTTGGCAGCCAGACATGAATGTAATCTGAGCCACACTATTTTTTTGATAGTCTTGTCATCCTTTTAAAAGCAGTTATATGAAACGCTAAGAGGGCAAAATATCCTTGTTGTTTTTGGTAACTCCTCGCTGAGTAAGGTAATTGGTTGTGAAAGAGATAGGGTTGAAGAAATTGTACTTTCCTTTTCACGTACATCGATTGTAAGGTAATGGGGATCCTAAACCAGGGTAGGTTCCCCCTCCCAGGGTTCTCCCTCCCAGGGTTCCCCCTCCTATGGCACCCTTCCCAGGCTCCCCCTCCCAGGGATCCTCTTCCAGGGCTCCCCTCCCAGGGCTCCATCTCCCAGGGCTCCCACTCCCAGGGCTTCATCTCCCAGGGCTCCTCTTCCACCTCTTACACATCCACTCATGGTGGGATTATTTGACAAGCATGGATCTGAGCTAGGGTGAGAGCAAAGCTTAGCACGCTTACAGCACACATTTGTTGCACTGTACATGAAAGGTTGGCACTAATTGCAACCATCAAATATTTTCTAGAGATATTATTGCTGAGTTGGCATGCCATGCATTTAAAGGTCTGGCTGTTGTTGATGTGTAGGCCCCATGGGGGATACCACATTCCTGATTCATTGTACAAATGGTAGCTGAATGTTAAAAGAATTACAGTAGTTAAGAAAAGCTATCTGGATAGATTTATGGTTATGATGAAAAGGGAAAGTCTGCCTATTGTCAAAATGCAATTGAATTTGTTTCTTGTCTTTTAAAGGTACAGTAGTGTATACCTGGTATTAAGACTCAAAATATGGGCACAGTAAATTAAAGGAATATTCCCATGGTTTTTTTGTACAATTTTATTTGAAAGAGCAAACTTTTAGAGCCAATTTGGTACAAAAGTCAGGTAGAATGTTAAAGATTTTCCCAATTGTATTTTAATGTTCTTGTACAGTATGATGAATTAGTGTTTGATGATGTCATAGAGACAATTCCATTGCACATGCTTATGTATTTCTTTGAACGTCAATTGGTTGTTTCTGTATGATTAGAAACAATTTTCCTAAAGTTATTGAAATTTGGTATATTTGGCAATGTATATAAATACCTAACTTTCATTAAATTTATTTTTCTAGCAGGTTTTACTAATAAAAGAGGATGATAGATTTTCATGAAATACAAAAACTTTGTGGGAGAATGTGTTGCTATGATGTCATACTGAGCATTTTCCTATTCGTTTATTGGCATTGTTTGTGAACCTTAAAATTTGAATATCTCCTGGTAGGAATAACATATCAGCATGTTTTTTGTACTAAATTGTTTATAAAATTTATCTCTTATGAAAGGTTATGAAAAAATACTGGAATATTCCTTTAAATATTGATTATCACGGACAAAGTTATTGCGATATATCACTGTATGATTTACTGTATGTTTTGAATATTCATTTTATTTACTGTATGTTATGTTTATTCATTTTATTTACTGTATGTTATGATTATTCATTTTATTTACTGTATGTTATGAATATTCATTTTATTTACTGTATGTTATGAATATTCATTTTCAAAACTTGCTTAAGTTTTTAACATGCAAATCTAACTTTTTCCCAAAACATTTATCGAAGTATCAAAATTGATACCCGGAACTTCCTCTCAACTGACGTACAGTACAAATCCCTGGTCTTGTTGGATCACTTTTGTTTGGTAATTTGGGAGTGTTGCACTCAGTTAAGCTCACCAGAGTTTTTATACAACACTTCCTTTCACAACCATATATATTCTTCTGTATATACATACATATTTTGTAAATTTCATAATATATTTGTAAATAAAACTCTTTTGTAATTATATGTAAATATGTTGTGAAAAAACAAATAAGTGAAATTAAATTAAACTAAATGTTTCGAGTAGTTTTGATATTGTGGAAAAAGCAACATTACAATATTGCGATAATCAAGATATCGTATGTGACAGTAGTGAGTACACTACCTGGTCTATATGTGACAGTAGTCAGTACACTACCTGGTCTATGTGTGACAGTAATCAGTACACTACCTTGTTTATGTGTGACAGTAATCAGTACACTACCTGGTCTATGTGTGACAGTAATCAGTGCACTACCTTGTCTATGTGTGACAGTAATAAGTACACTACCTTGTCTATGTGTGACAGTAATCAGTACACTACCTGGAATATGTGTGACAGTAATCAGTACACTACCTTGTCTATGTGTGACAGTAGTCAGTACACTACCTGGTCTATGTGTGACAGTAGTGAGTACACTACCTGGTCTATGTGTGACAGTAGTGAGTACACTACCTGGTCTATGTGTGACAGTAGTGAGTACACTACCTGGTCTATGTGTGACAGTAGTCAGTACACTACCTGGTCTATGTGTGACAGTAGTCAGTACACTACCTTGTCTATGTGTGACAGTAGTCAGTACACTACCTGGTCTATGTGTGACAGTAGTGAGTACACTACCTGGTCTATGTGTGACAGTAGTGAGTACACTACCTGGTCTATGTGTGACAGTAGTCAGTACACTACCTGGTCTATGTGTGACAGTAGTGAGTACACTACCTGGTCTATGTGTGACAGTAGTGAGTACACTACCTGGTCTATGTGTGACAGTAGTCAGTACACTACCTGGTCTATGTGTGACAGTAGTGAGTACACTACCAGGTCTATGTGTGACAGTAGTCAGTACACTACCAGGTCTGACATGTGTGACAGTCTATGTGTGACAGTAGTCAGTACACTACTTGGTCTATGTGTGACAGTAGTGAGTACACTACCTGGTCTATGTGTGACAGTAGTGAGTACACTACCTGGTCTAGGCAACATGAATCATAGGGTGATGTGGGTATATACTGTATATTATATCCCAACATCTTTCGGTGAACCCCAAGCTTAAATTAAAACTACTTTATTGGTAAATATTCTTGTGCTGACAATTGCAAGTTGGAAAGACTCTTTTGAAGAAGTTAGTTTTGTGATTATTTTGTTGACAACATACATATGTATTTTTGTGCCGAATTCAAGTTATTTAACATTCCTGACACATGCTTGTGACAAGAACACTACACTGTTCTACCAGCATAGTGATGTTTGAAAATTCCACTCTTTCTTTATAAATAGCCCTGTTCTCTGAACAGCTGAACAGTCTGAAATTCGACCCCTGATCCAGCTACTGTACAGTTCCTGATATAGCAACACATTGTTAACCCATCAAGCTACTGTACAGTTCCTGATATAGCAACACATTGTTAACCCATCAAGCTACTGTACAGTTCCTGATATAGCAACACATTGTTAACCCATCAAGCTACTGTACAGTTCCTGATATAGCAACACATTGTTAACCCATCAAGCTACTGTACAGTTCCTGATATAGCAACACATTGTTAACCCATCAAGCTATTGTTCCTGATATAGCAACACATTGTTATCTGATATAGCAAACATTGTTAACCCATCAAGCTACTTACAGTTCCTGATAACAGCAACACATTGTTAACCCATCAAGCTACTGTACAGTTCCTGATATAGCAACACATTGTTAACCCATCAAGCTACTGTACAGTTCCTGATATAGCAACACATTGTTAACCCATCAAGCTACTGTACAGTTCCTGATATAGCAACACATTGTTAACCCATGGAGCTGTAAAAGCAGGGTGTTGCCATTGAGAAGACAGCTCCCTGGTCAACCTCACTTGTTTAGTAGTGGAATGTCACTCTGCATAAATTTGTCAGTCTGCATCAATTTGATGTGTGAAGTGATTTACTGGGTAAAAGGAATTTTTACACACCTCTTACATTCACATTGGTTTTCAGATTTTGAGATAGATTGGCTGTAGTGTACTGCGTAGTTTAGATTGGCTGTAGTGTACTGCGTAGTTTAGATTGGCTGTAGTGTACTGCGTAGTTTAGATTGGCTGTAGTGTACTGCGTAGTTTTCTTCAGAGTGCATCTGGATAAAAGTCGTTCTTATTGTTTTTAGTGACTGAAATTAACCCCTGCCTGATTCTCTGAACACCTAGAGAAGAGTGGTGTTTATTCACCTCCTGTTCCGGTTTGAACAGTCAAGTTTCGGTTTGAACAGTCAAGTTCCGGTTTGAACAGTCAAGTTCCGGTTTGAACAGTCAATTGCCTGTTGATGCTTGAAACGTAAATCGGAAGAAGAAGTTTTGCATATAATCATTTTGATCATTCATGACACCAAATAGAAACTTCAAAATTTGAATGTAAAAAGCTCATATATTAAAGGTATATGGACAGGTTAGGCAGCATTACCAACTTTAAATTAATGAAGAAAAAAAAATCAAAATCGGTTGCACATTCTTCATTTGACAGCTTTTGAATATCTGAATGGTGCAAAGATGGGCAAATACAGTATGCACATTGTTGTGTTACTCTTGTGATTTATGAATGGGAGTTACGGGGCATAGTCTCTTTTTTCTGATGTAAATCCATTGTTTTTAACCTTCTGCCATTTAGCTTTGAAAAATGGGAAGACCATTCTAATGAAGATGATTGGATCGTTACCATACCCTAAACAACCTCAAGCTGGAGAGGACACATTTTTAACCTTTTGAAGGTTAAAAAATTATGGGGGAAAAAATATGTAGAACAAATGCTTTTTGAGGTGGTTTCTGTCACGAATACATCACATTTTTTTGCTAGTACCATATGAAATGAGTTGCATATTTAATTACTCATAACTTCCAATTCACATGGTATTTTCAAACTTAAAAGACTGTCAACTCATAATTTAATGCTGTTTCCAGTACACCTCTGAAGAATCTTCAGCTCCTTTAGGAACAAAATAAAACATAATTATTTTTCTTGCTCTTATAATCTTCAGCTCGTTTAGGAACAAAATAAAACATAATTATTATTCTTGCTGTTAATCTTCAGCTCGATTATTTTTCTTGCTGTTAATCTTCAGAACAAAATAAAAATAATTGTTATTCTTGCTGTTAATCTTCATATTAGGAACAAAATAAAATATAATTATTTTTCTTGCTGTTAATCTTCAGCTGTTTAGGAACAAAATAAAATATAATTGTTATTCTTGCTGTTAATCTTCAGCTCGATTAGGAACAAAATAAAATATAATTATTTTTCTTGCTGTTAATCTTCAGCTGTTTAGGAACAAAATAAAGCACTTATTTTCCTTGCTGTTAATCTTTAGCTCGTTTAGGAAAAAAAAAACATGAATATTTTTCTTGCTGTTTAGGAACAAAATAAAACAATTATTTTTCTTGCTGTTAATCTTCAGCTCGTTTAGGAACAAAAAAAAAACAATTATTTTTCTTGCTGTTAATCTTCAGCTCGTTTAGGAACAAAATAAAAACATAATTATTATTCTTGCTGTTCATAGATCTAAAATCCTTTTCATTTATCCTTGCAATGCAGTAGTCTAAAGCTACATACCCTTTATGTGAAGTTTTGTTTACAGATGAGGAACTCCATTTGACATGGTCCATAGTAATGCACTTGTCAATTGTGTGACTCACCCCTTCACCCCTGGACAGGGTGAGTCATGGCACCCCTTCACCCCTGGGCAAGGTGAGTCATGGCACCCCTTCACCCCTGGGCAAGGTGAGTCATGGCACCAAAGTGGGTGGACAAAACATGTACATTGTCACTTAGGTGACTGACGTTTTTTGTGAAAACCATTATGTTAACCAAGAAATGGCCCCTTGACCCATATAGAAACCATACTTCCATGAAGGATCAGAAAAGATTATTCATAGAAAATTGTGAAGATGATAAATGGGTTCTCAGATAATGGGAGTATGTAAACTAACAAGGAATGGCAGGATATTTATAACAGAAACTTCAAAACTAAATAGTTTGCAGTATGTTTGCCCAGGAGGGGTAATTTTGGAGTTAAAGAGGACAAGAGTTAGAGCTCTCAAATGTCTTAGTTTATCAGTGAAGCCAATGACCATGTTTTTGTTGGTGATATGCATATTAATGAGTAGGCAGGGCATAATTTAAAAACAATTGAAATGGACTATATGGTACACAGATAGTCCATGGTCTGTAGAAGTGCCCACTTGTTTTTGGTGATGTCATACATGCTAATTAGTAGGCACGGCTTAATGTGAAAATCTTGAAATGCTCATATTTTAACAATCACATGTCTGTTTTGTTTCATGTTATGATTTTAGCTAGTTTGTACGTGTTCATTTGATAAAAACATTGAATTTCAATAATATGCATAGTGGGCAGGGTTTAATATGATTTTGCTGAAAGAGCTTGTAAACACGATATCTCAAATATTTCATTACATGCAATGACATAACAGTTAATTGGCCATTCCGCAGTCTGTCACGTAATTCACAGACTGCGAAATGGCCCTAGGAGATCCCTGGAAGACCTCAGAGGTCTGCTAGGGCCATTCTGCGGTCCATCACGTAATTCAGACTGCGGAATGGCCCTAATACAATATCAATCAGCATGAAAAAAAGCATTGGAACTACAAAACCTTTTGGTTCTGGTGTGTGAAATGACTTACTCCAAATCAATCACCTCTTTACAATGTCAATGAGTCTCAAGTAAATTGGCCCACCCCAGAGTCACTCTGATATAATGATGCACATGTTAGTAGAGCTGTGAACATTTAGGGATTTTAGTAAACATGTACAAGCCAAAAAAAGCGAGCGTGTATCGTGTACACGCATTTAGTACCGTAATTTTTGGAAATACACCAAAGTTGCTCCAAAACTACAAGGCGAAGTAAAAAAATCGCGCAAACAGTATGGCGAAAGTACTGACTCCATTGCCCAAATAGACGCTGAGTTTTGCTTTCCAAATTGTAAAAAGTTTACTTCTACAGTATAAATCATCATTTTTATGGAAAATATGCATGGAAATTCAGTTTAAAAAGAACAGATAACTTCTTTTCAAAGTCATTTAAACTCAACATTATGAACTTTTTTGTCCTATTTGATACGGCTTTTAAAGTTCTTCTGTGAAAATCTTGCATACTAGGCCTATGATATACCTCGCCGTTAAACATTTCAAAACTACGCCACCACCAGGAAGTTCTGAAATATCAGTCCTCTTGAAAAATAACCGCCATCTTTGCGATGCATGCAGAATTTCAGCTCTGTTAAAACCTTTTTCTGTTTGTTTATTAAGCAATATTTTTTCTTTCTTGCAAAATTTATTTGACTCATCAGGTAATATTTACATGTAAATGTACTGATTGTCACGATTCAAGTATTTTTCAAGTGTTTTTTGGTCGATTTAACAGCTTGTAAAACGGGCCTTGATTGCGTGGGATTTAAAGCCTTATGGCCTAACGTTAGGCCTATTGTTAGTTTCACTGTTTACTGCTGCACATTCGCAGTGCATTTTACAAGTTAGATTACTCAGATTTCGGCGAAATCAAAGTGCATACTATCTGCGCATTTGTGATTCGCACATTTAAAAAGGATTATGCTAATCCGGTTTACAGTTTGTCATTAATTGGAATTCTGTCAACCGAATGTGTGTGTGATTTGAATCATGAATGCACATATTGATTTTCATCGGCAAGACATGACTATGAAAAACGATTACTCGCAATGAAGTGTTTAGTAAACGTTTACAAGATTTGCGAACATGTAGCGTGTACACGCTAAATGGTCACAGCTCTACTCTGTACAAAGTCAATGAGTCTGAGGTAAATTGACCCACCCCAGAGTCACTCTGGTGACTCACAATTTGGTATAATTAGGCACATGTAAGTCACTATTTCATATTTCAATCACCACCTTTGACTGACATTGCGGGGTTTAATACAAGTGCATAAGACTAAAGTATTTAGTCTTAAGATTCACACTAAACCGCCACAACACATTGGCAGCTTCCTTGTTTGTCTTGCTTTCTTTTATCACTTGATGATGAAGTATAAAAGATTTATGGAACTTGATGAGCTCAAGAGAGGGTTAAAGATTCATTCAATGTAGTCTGGCAAACAAGAGCTCAAGAGAGGGTTAAAGATTCATTCAATGTAGTCTGGCAAACAAGCTACTTGATGAGCTCAAGACAGGGTTAAAGATTCATTCAATGTAGTCTGGCAAACAAGCTACTTGATGAGCTCAAGACAGGGTTAAAGATTCATTCAATGTAGTCTGGCAAACAAGCTACTTGATGAGCTCAAGAGAGGGTTAAAGATTCATTCAATGTAGTCTGGCAAACAAGCTACTTGATGAGCTCAAGACAGGGTTAAAGATTCATTCAATGTAGTCTGGCAAACAAGCTACTTGATGAGCTCAAGAGAGGGTTAAAGATTCATTCAATGTAGTCTGGCAAACAAGCTACTTGATGAGCTCAAGAGAGGGTTAAAGATTCATTCAATGTAGTCTGGCAAAAACAAGCTAAAAGATTCATTCAATGAGCTCAAGACAGGGTTAAAGATTCATTCAATGTAGTCTGAGCTCAAGCAAACAAGCTACTTGATGAGCTCAAGACAGGGTTAAAGATTCATTCAATGTAGTCTGGCAAACAAGCTCAAGACTTGATGAGCTCAAGACAGGGTTAAAGATTCATTCAATGTAGTCTGGCAAACAAGCTACTTGATGAGCTCAAGAGAGGGTTAAAGATTCATTCAATGTAGTCTGGCAAACAAGCTACTTGATGAGCTCAAGAGAGGGTTAAAGATTCATTCAATGTAGTCTGGCAAACAAGCTACTTGATGAGCTCAAGAGAGGGTTAAAGATTCATTCAATGTAGTCTGGCAAACAAGCTAAGCCATGATATACATCAAATGTTGAAATAAATTGGTTAAAGGGGCACTTGACTGAAAGGTAAAGGGTGTCATTTTCCAGGGAATCACAAAATATTCAGCCAAGCTATTTCACCATTGTGGAGAGCTACAAAACTGCTCTAACATGTACAGTATACCAAGTACAGTATACCAAGTACAGTATACCAAGTACAGTCTACCAAGTACAGTCTACCAAGTACAGTATACCAAGTACAGTATACCAAGTACAGTATACCAAGTACAGTATACCAAGTACAGTATACCAAGTATACAAGTACACCAAGTACAGTATACCAAGTACAGTATACCAAGTACAGTATACCAAGTACAGTATACCAAGTACAGTATACCAAGTACAGTATACCAAGTACAGTATACCAAGTACAGTATACCAAGTACAGTATACCAAGTACAGTATACCAAGTACAGTATACCAAGTACAGTCTACCAAGTACAGTCTACCAAGTACAGTCTACCAAGTACAGTATACCAAGTACAGTATACCAAGTACAGTCTACCAAGTACAGTCTACCAAGTACAGTCTACCAAGTACAGTCTACCAAGTACAGTATACCAAGTACAGTCTACCAAGTACAGTCTAGTACAGTCTGTACAGTACAGTCTACCAAGTACAGTCTACCAAGTACAGTCTACCAAGTACAGTCTACCAAGTACAGTCTACCAAGTACAGTCTACCAAGTACAGTCTACCAAGTACAGTCTACCAAGTACAGTATACCAAGTACAGTATACCAAGTACAGTATACCAAGTACAGTATACCAAGTACAGTATACCAAGTACAAGGACTCACCCTGGACTCACAAGGACTCACCTTGTCTGGGGGTATAGGGGTGCCACTGTGCAAGGACTCACCTTGTCTGGGGGTATGGGGGTGCCACTGTGCAAGGACTCACAAGTTGTCTGGGGGTATAGGGGTGCCACTGTGCAAGGACTCACCTTGTCTGGGGGTTTAGGTGTCCCACTGTGCAAGGACTCACCTTGTCTGGGGTACAGGGGTGCCACTGTGCAAGGACTCACCTTGTCTGGGGGTATGGGGGTGCCACTGTGCAAGGACTCACCTTGTCGGGGGGTGTAGGGGTCCCACTGTGCAAGGACTCACCTTGTCTGGGGGTATAGGGGTGCCACTGTGCCAGGACTCAGCTTGTCTGGGGTGTATGGGTGAATCACACAATTTACAAGTGCACAATATATGACAATATTTATTGTTATTAAAGAGGGTGAGAGAGACATCACTCAGAAAAATAGAAATAAACATTAAAAAAAGACTTTCAACACCAGTCACACACAAACTATACAAATTCAATATCTCACGAATGGAACAATTTATCCGAGTATACAGGTAGCTTTGACCAGGGTTTGCACTAGCTTTGGATTTTTGGGAGGGAAATTCCCTCTTTCAAAATTTTTTTAGTAGGATTTTTAGAATTTGTTAAGGAATTTCATAATTTCGACAGGGAATTTAGAATTTTGACAGAATTTCTCTGATGCATTTGAGGCATGTTAGAAATTTCTTCAATCGTTATTTTATAAATTATAACACACCTGTAAAATGTTTATAAAAATTGACCAAATTTACAGTCGCTTTATAAATTTCATTTTCATCAGTAATATATATATATATATATATATATATATATATATACATACATACATACATACATACATACATACATACATACATACATACATACATACATACATGTATTGATTGCTTGTAGTGACAGAAAACGACTGTAGTTGGAGACTAGTTACAAATTTCACCACATACGCCGAGGACCTCGGTCACGTTTTGTTGTATACATTTAAGTACGTAAGGGATTCACACTTGGCAAGTAAGGCCTATGAGAATCATTTTACCAATAAATATAACCTTGTACTTAAAGGTAAAACTCTTTGTATTGTTAACTGGAGGCCTAATGTTATCACTGAATACTTAGCGTCCATTCCACATTGCTTCTAATTTTGTGCAGGATTGTGAGAACTGATTGCATGATGCTAATGCAAACCTGGCTTTGACACAATTCTGATATACCTTCCTTTCACAGTTCTGTCGGCCATTTTGAGTTGCAAGTAAGCACAAAGTTTCCATTGTTCTTGCACGATGTACAATGTGCGTATTTCTAAACGTCACGCGATAATACTATGCAAGCCAAGAGCGTATTTTACTGTGCGCTCGTTGTATTTGTTGTTTAATCGCAACTTGAATTTACACGTCCTTGTGCCAATGAGCAGACTGGAACTGTGTAAGGGTGTATTGTGCTTTGCTGTTGTGGTGCCGTTAAACTCTCATCAAACAAACAAACAAACAAACTTTTATACAAAATAGACGAGCCTTATCACTACACTAATCATTTAAACAGAAAACTATGGTACCTGTGCTTAGACCATTAAAGGAATATTAGGATGGATTTTCATTTTTTCATAATAATAGAGAAAATGTTAAACAAATTGGTGAACAAACTAAGTTAATATTCTATTCTGTTTAGAAGTTACACAATTTTAAAGTATTTTTAAATCTAGACAAAAGTGACTGATTGGCAACATCTGTGATGTCATAGAGACAATTTCAACAAAACGTCTTTTGTATTTCTTTAAAAGTGATTTGCTTTTTTTAATCATTGTAAATGTGATGTACACCAAGAAAGAAAAAAAAATGCTTTGTAAATTATATATTCCACCCTATTTCTATAATGAACCAAAAATGCTGTTCGATAATGTAAAAAAAAAGTGTGATTAAATTGATAAGAAGTACATGAGAACTGCATTGGATTTGTCTTAATGACTTCAGCAAGCTGAAGGACATAAACTGTACGAGGTGTTTTTAAGAACATTTTTCTATGATTTATTAGTTATAGCTTCTAAATGGAATTAGATAATAACATAGTCTTCTTCACCACTTTGTTTCTACAAATGTTCTCTATCATATATGCAAAAAGGCAAATCCATGGAAATATTGCTTTAAACCTGTTATTGTTTTCAACTTTCAGTTGTGCTATCTGTCCTTGAAACTGACAGACCATGGAGTGCTCAGTTAATAGCTCCATGTCCAAACATACTTTGTCAACTCTTTTGTCTAGTTAGTCAGACCATGGAGCTAGCTCCATGGTCTGACTTGGGTTGCCTACCTGTGGTTCCTGCATACTTTAGCTGTGACTGTGCAATCACCAATACAGTACAGTAGTGGTTCCTGCATACTTTAGCTGTGACTGTGCAATCACCCATACAGTACAGTAGTGGTTCCTGCATACTTTAGCTGTGACTGTGCAATCACCCATACAGTACAGTAGTATTGATGGCATGTTTGTTTCTGGTTGTATACAGTATGTTTGGACTTTACACACCTATAGTTGTTATATGTGTGTGCACTGTTGTCATCATAACCTAATGTGAATAAGTGGAATTCTTTGAAAAGCAAATATTGGCATTTATTAGCTCATATTTTTTGTCTCTAATGTTAGGAACACAAATATATGTGGAATATCACTAGACAGCAACTTGTGGGTGGAATATTGTGTGGACTATGCCTTATACATGTATATATATGTTATTGGATCTAATTTGTGGTATCTCTAACTCTGTACCAGTTACGGTTTATACATTAACTTGGATTTAATTGGATTAACGTCAACGATTTCATCACAGAAAGTCTTGTCGGGAAGGTCTGTAACAAAAAAAATGTTTTTCATTTAACAGATTTCAATTATCAAGAAAAGATTTTCAAGATCATAACTTGGCCATAGTACTGTATGAATCATTCTGTAAGCAGATGTGGCATAGTTTATATTGGATTTTAATGCACTTGTCAACTGTGTGACTCACCCCTACACCTCCGGAAAAGGTGAGTCATTGCACCAAAGTGGGTGGACAAATCATGTACATTGACGCAACCCTCAGTTACTCAGGTGACTGACATTTTTTTGTAAAATGTCTTATCCCATATCAATCACCTCTGTACAAAGTCAATGAGTCTGAAGTAAATTGACCCACCCAGAGTCACTCTGTTGACTGACAATTTGGTACAATGACACACGTGTTAGTTACTATTTCATATGTCAATGACTCACCTTTGACTGACATTGCTGGGGGGTAGTAGGGGTTAGTCATACAAGTGCATAACTGCGGTGTCTAAAGTGTACTATTATACTTAGTGCATTTTATGTGGAATATATTGGATAAACATTAAAGTATCACATAAAGGCTTGTCGGAAAGGTTTGTAACAAAACAATTTTTTTTTTTTTTAAATTTAAAACTGATAACGTGTTAAAGGCCATTTATCGTGATTAAAATGTGGTGGCGTACATTTTATTCCAAGCGATTACTGATTGGCCTGTCAGTATAAGTGCACATTGGGTCATCGTATTTCGACCAATCAAAACACACAAATTGAATTAGATTTACCTCGTACGTTTGCGACGACAAATGGTCTTTAAAAGACTTATACACCATGTACTGATTCTCATGGTATGCATCAATACTGTGTGGCATTCTGTACACTACATACAGTATATTGGACTTTAATTGTGGTGCCTCTGTACTAGCTGTTAACAAATACTCAGTTTTAATTGGATAATTTATCACACAAAGGATTGTCAGCAAGGATCTGCAGCAAAAACATTTATGTAGTTTCAACTGATAATATTGTTAATGTTGAAAGATTTCCAAGATCAAGACGTATGGCATATGTCATAAACCTATGTCGTATGATGTGTAGGAACTGTTTGGCAACTTTGACACACCCCTTACAGAAATATTAGCTTGTAGCATGCTTGCGACAAGATAACATTTTTAGCTTGCAGCAAGCATGCTGCTAGCTTGCAGCAAGCATGCTGCTAGCTTGCAGCAAGCATGCTGCTAGCTTGCAGCAAGCATGCTGCTAGCTTGCAGCAAGCATGCTGCTAGCTTGCAGCAAGCATGCTGCTAGCTTGCAGCAAGCGTGCTGCAGCCAACAAGCTAGTATTTGGAACAAATTAGCTTGTGCAAGCTAGCAAACTATCTGCAAGCTAGTAAAACATTCTACAAGGTAACAAATATCTTATGTTAGCTTGCACAAGCTATTGCTAGCTTGCTCAAGCTATTGCTAGCTTGCGCAAGCCAGCATTAGCTAGTAATTGTTCCAAATGCTACTGTAGCTTGCAGCATGCTTGCTACAAGCTTGCAGCATGCTTGCTACAAGCTTGCAGCATGCTTGCTACAAGCTTGCAGCGTGCTTGTGCAAGCTTGCAGCATGCTTGCTACAAGCTTGCAGCATGCTTGTACAAGCTTGCAGCATGCTTGCTACAAGCTTGCAGCATGCTTGTGCAAGCTAGCAGCATGCTTGCGCAAGCTAAAAATGCTAGCTTGTTGCAAGCGTGCTGCAAGGGTGCTGCAAGCGTGCTGCAAGCGTGCTGCAAGCTCGCTGCAAGCTCGCTGCAATCTAAAATTTCTGTAAGGGACTATTGTATTTTAAAATGCAGTGTCTTTGTAGTGAACTAATAGTGCATTATACCTCTCTGTAGTGTACTAATAATACATTATACTCAGATTATTGCGGTGTACTAATAGTGCATTACACTCAGATTGAATTAGATTCAAATCAATGGTTCTGTCATAGAAATACTTTATATTACATCAGGAATGTTTGTAACAAAAATTGATTGTGAATCGTGATTCGCGAGCTAAGTTTAGTTTCATTCATTCTGTCGGGAATTGTATTATTGGCTTAAATACAGTGGTTGGATTACACTGTAATGGCTTAAATACAGTGTTTGGATTACACTGTAATGGCTTAAATACAGTGGTTGGATTACACTGTATTGGCTTAAATACAGTGGTTGGATTACACTGTGTTGGCTTAAATACAGTGGTTGGATTACACTGTGTTGGCTTAAATACAGTGGTTGGATTACACTGTGTTGGCTTAAATACAGTGGTTGAATTACACTGTATTGGCTTAAATACAGTGTTTGGATTACACTGTATTGGCTTAAATACAGTGTTTGGATTACACTGTATTGGCTTAAATACAGTGGTTGGATTACACTGTGTTGGCTTAAATACAGTGGTTGGATTACACTGTGTTGGCTTAAATACAGTGTTTGGATTACACTGTGTTGGCTTAAATACAGTGTTTGGATTACACTGTATTGGCTTAAATACAGTGTTTGGATTACACTGTGTTGGCTTAAATACAGTGTTTGGATTACATTGTGTTGGCTTAAATACAGTTTTTGGATTACACTGTATTGGCTTAAATACAGTGGTTGGATTACACTGTATTGGCTTAAATACAGTGGTTGGATTACACTGTGTTGGCTTAAATACAGTGGTTGGATTACACTGTAATTGGCTTAAATACAGTGTTTGGATTACACTGTATTGGCTTAAATACAGTGTTTGGATTACACTGTGTTGGCTTAAATACAGTGGTTGGATTACACTGTGTTGGCTTAAATACAGTGTTTGGATTACACTGTGTTGGCTTAAATACAGTTTTTGGATTACACTGTATTGGCTTAAATACAGTGGTTGGATTACACTGTATTGGCTTAAATACAGTGTTTGGATTACACTGTATTGGCTTAAATACAGTGTTTGGATTACACTGTGTTGGCTTAAATACAGTGTTTGGATTACACTGTATTGGCTTAAATACAGTGTTTGGATTACACTGTGTTGGCTTAAATACATTGGTTGGATTACACTGTGTTGGCTTAAATACAGTGTTTGGATTACACTGTGTTGGCTTAAATACAGTTTTTGGATTACACTGTATTGGCTTAAATACAGTGTTTGGATTACACTGTGTTGGCTTAAATACATTGGTTGGATTACACTGTGTTGGCTTAAATACAGTGTTTGGATTACACTGTGTTGGCTTAAATACAGTGGTTGGATTACACTGTATTGGCTTAAATACAGTGTTTGGATTACACTGTGTTGGCTTAAATACAGTGGTTGGATTACACTGTATTGGCTTAAATACAGTGTTTGGATTACACTGTATTGGCTTAAATACAGTGGTTGGATTACACTGTATTGGCTTAAATACAGTGTTTGGATTACACTGTGTTGGCTTAAATACAGTGGTTGGATTACACTGTATTGGCTTAAATACAGTGTTTGGATTACACTGTGTTGGCTTAAATACAGTGGTTGGATTACACTGTGTTGGCTTAAATACAGTGTTTGGATTACACTGTAATGGCTTAAATACAGTGGTTGGATTACACTGTGTTGGCTTAAATACAGTGTTTGGATTACACTGTGTTGGCTTAAATACAGTGGTTGGATTACACTATTGGCTTAAATACAGTGTTTGGATTACACTGTATTGGCTTAAATACAGTGGTTGGATTACACTGTGTTGGCTTAAATACAGTGGTTGGATTACACTGTGTTGGCTTAAATACAGTGTTTGGATTACACTGTGTTGGCTTAAATACAGTGTTTGGATTACACTGTATTGGCTTAAATACAGTGTTTGGATTACACTGTGTTGGCTTAAATACAGTGTTTGGATTACACTGTATTGGCTTAAATACAGTGGTTGGATTACACTGTGTTGGCTTAAATACAGTGTTTGGATTACACTGTGTTGGCTTAAATACAGTGGTTGGATTACACTGTATTGGCTTAAATACAGTGTTTGGATTACACTGTGTTGGCTTAAATACAGTGGTTGGATTACACTGTGTTGGCTTAAATACAGTGTTTGGATTACACTGTATTGGCTTAAATACAGTGTTTGGATTACACTGTATTGGCTTAAATACAGTGGTTGGATTACACTTGTGTTGGCTTAAATACAGTGTTTGGATTACACTGTATTGGCTTAAATACAGTGTTTGGATTACACTGTATTGGCTTAAATACAGTGTTTGGATTACACTGTGTTGGCTTAAATACAGTGGTTGGATTACACTGTATTGGCTTAAATACAGTGTTTGGATTACACTGTGTTGGCTTAAATACAGTGTTTGGATTACACTGTGTTGGCTTAAATACAGTGGTTGGATTACACTGTATTGGCTTAAATACAGTGTTTGGATTACACTGTGTTGGCTTAAATACAGTGGTTGGATTACACTGTGTTGGCTTAAATACAGTGGTTGGATTACACTGTGTTGGCTTAAGTGTTTACTGTGTTGGCTTAAGTACAGTGTTTGGATTACACTGTATTGGCTTAAATACAGTGTTTGGATTACACTGTGTTGGCTTAAATACAGTGGTTGGATTACACTGTATTGGCTTAAATACAGTGTTTGGATTACACTGTGTTGGCTTAAATACAGTGTTTGGATTACACTGTATTGGCTTAAATACAGTGTTTGGATTACACTTATTGGCTTAAACTGTGTTGGCTTAAATACAGTGGTTGGATTACACTGTGTTGGCTTAAATACAGTGTTTGGATTACACTGTATTGGCTTAAATACAGTGTTTGGATTACACTGTATTGGCTTAAATACAGTGTTTGGATTACACTGTATTGGCTTAAATACAGTGTTTGGATTACACTGTGTTGGCTTAAATACAGTGTTTGGATTACACTGTGTTGGCTTAAATACAGTGGTTTGGATTACACTGTGTTGGCTTAAATACAGTGGTTGGATTACACTGTATTGGCTTAAATACAGTGTTTGGATTACACTGTACAATTGGGTCATCAATATGTAATCCTATCATACAAAGCCCCTATTATCAAGTTTCTATAAACAATTCCTTTGGTTATTTTACAGGCAACAGACTCTCATCTCTCATTCATCAGAAATAGAACCCAGTCTACAAAAGCAGCTTGAGAGAGACTATTTACCCAAACGATTTCACTCGTACTCGAAAGCATGCCAGAAAGCTACAATGGCCCTGAGAAAAAGCTGATCAACAATTTGATTAAGGAAACTAACCAGCTTTGACTTCAGCAGATATTTGATTCACCTTCTGATTTGATAGGGGCAAATGTATCCCATGATCCCCAACAATTTAAAGAAACCAGTTCAGCTTTGAATTGACAACAGGTAAGGATTTACACACTGATTTGATAGGGGCAAATGTATCCCATGCTCCCTCATTCCCTCCCCAACAACTTGATTAAAGAAACCAACCACGACTTCAGCTTTGAATTGCCATTCACTGTGCAGAAATTTAAAGCAGTTTGACAACAGGTGAAAATTTACTCTCATTTGGTACAAGTATTTATTACAGGAAAAATATTTCCCCCACCCCACCCCCCCTTTCCCCCTCCTCTACCTCCATGCTCATTTCCACAGGTTGTAGAGGCACATGATTCCCCTTTTATATCTTGACTAAATTCTGTGACTGACAAAGTGCTCAGGATCAGCACTGCTTACAAAATTTAAGCTCCTTTGCATAATTTTTAGGGGCAAATGTGCCCCAAAGCCTCTTATCCTCCCTTCCATGGGGTCCCATAATTTTTTGAGGTCTCCAGACAGAAAAATAGGTGGAAAAGAAAAAAGAAAGAAAAAGAGCAGAAATAAAGAGAAAAGGTGACAAATATAAGAAGAAACTGAAGGAAAAATTGATCTGAAAAAGGAGAAATTAAGGTGGGAAAGAACAAAAATGGTGTACTTGCATATTTTTGTTTGAAGGCTTTCTATAATCCAAGAAAGTATACTATTTTTTTCACTCCTACCCCTTTCATGCCGTGCTTTCAATTGTGTGATAGGCAAGGTAGTGGTCCTCTGCTCAATTTAGTACAAAACAAAATAAGTTTTAATAAATGTTCAGAATATGGTCACAAACATATCATGAATAACATCTAGTTACAGTAGTAAATTTGAGTAAATAGTAACAAATCAAAAATCTCAGTACAAATGGATTTCTCCTACAGCAGTGCAGCTATCTGGACAACATGAATTCAGTTATCAATGCTATGTTGACAAGTTGTATTCAGTTTCACATTTGATTTGTTCACTTCTGATCTCTGGATGGGAGGGGAGGGGGTGTCCTGTAATTTCCAAATTATGACATTTTTAGTTTTGGAGCGGGGGGGGGATGTGCCGTGGCTGTACTGTAATTTTCAAAATATGACATCAGTTTCCAGTCCTTGAAAAATAGTATATGGCTACAATAACCCTGGAAATGTTATGAAGTAAAAGAACAAACTGCCATATACAGTATGTGCTCTGTAGTCTATACAGTATGTGCACTGTAGTTTATACTGTATGTGCACTGTAGTCTATACTGTATGTGCACTGTAGTCTACACAGTATGTGCACTGCATTTTATACTGTATGTGCACAGTAGTCTATACAGTAGGTGCACTGTAGTCTATACTGTATGTGCACTGTAGTCTATACTGTATGTGCACAGTAGTCTATACTGTATGTGCACTGTAGTCTATACTGTATGTGCACTATAGTCTACACAGTATGTGCACTGCATTTTATACTGTATGTGCACAGTAGTCTATACAGTAGGTGCACTGTAGTCTATACTGCATGTGCACTGTAGTCTATACTGTATGTGCACTGTAGTCTATACTGTATGTGCACTGTAGTCTATACTGTATGTGCACTGCATTCTATACTGTATTGTAGCTCAGGAAGTTTTTTATTCAAGAAAGAAAATCCTCTTCTAAGCTTCCACGAGGTATTGAAGTATTACACTCAGAAAGGTTCTGCTTGTTGTTGAAGAAATTTATTTTCAAAACAAGCTTTTTGTACTCTTTTTATGTGTGGGAAAATCACTATGAAAATGCTCTGTAAGCTCTGAAAAGCTGTGAGGCTTACTGCATGGGAAACCATTTAATTGAGTAGTCAGGCAGTGTGAATGTTACAGTATATCCTATTACTGCTGATTTAGGGAGATTTTATCTCTTTCTCTCCTCTGCTCTCATGAATGAAGGTGGTCCATGGATATAATGAGATCAACAGAGAGTAAGTATCTTAAAGCTTTGCTCATGCCTGCTGTGTTCTGATTTAGATTGGTAGTTCAGTGGTCAAGAAAGTGGTCAAAAGCGTGCTGCTAGCCTGCATTAGCCTGCAGCAAGCGTGCATTAGCCTGCAGCAAGCATGCTGCTAGCTTGCAGCAAGCATGCTGCTAGCTTGCATTAGCTTGCAGCAAGCTTGTACAAGCTAGCAAGCTTGCAGCATGCTTGCACAAGTTAAAAATTGTTAGCTTGTCGGAAGCGTGGTACATGCTAAAATTTCTGTAAGGGTGAAAAATGATTTGAAATAGGGAAGAAACTAAATCATTATCTTATTCTGTTTATGAGATGGTAAAGTGTATGCAGCTGTTTCTGGCTTAGTGTAGAAATGACTGAAATCAGACTAGTGAAATCACATCCCCACATTTGCCAAAGTTGTAACTACTAAGCATCTAATTGAATAAAACATTTTTTCTGGAATTGTTTTGAATTTGTTTTGGTCTTCAAGTTGCAGAAAATTTGAAGAAGAAAATAAAATAAAAGTTGTGAAAAAGTTGATTATTTCAAATGTTCCGTAGTGAAAAAAGTGAGTGTGTGACGTTGCACTGTGAACATTAGACATTTTACACCAGTCTTTTTTTTATATGAACTCGTGTCATCTTAAAATTTTTATTGTGGCACAATGTGACAACAAAATATATTCCGTGTCACTTTTGTCACAGTTCTGTGAATATCCTTTTGTCCTCTTTTACAGTATAGACCTTTTCAAATCTGAAACAGCAATTTCTGCAAAAACAATTTAGGTAATAAAATGTCACATATGGTAGAGATTCACGTGACCAGAACGGACCAATCCGGGGGAATCTTATCGACCAATCAAATACTGGGGGAATCTTGGCCATCTGCAGTTCACGCACTTTACTGGACCAAGCGTATGACAAAATTGTTTCGAGGTGCTCGTATCATACGTGCGTTAAACATAAAGGAAATAAGGACACGTATTGCTGCTTACAATTGTTTTCTCAAAACTGTTCCTGATTGGTTGGGAAACAAAGGAAAAGTTTCCACAGCTTTTGATTGGTCGAAGTACTGAAGAAATCATGTTTGGCTAAACACTGAATACCTTACAATGCCTGACCACTGAATACAGTATAATGCCTGACCACTGAATACAGTATAATGCCTGACCACTGAATACAGTACAATGTTTAACCACTAAATACAGTACGATACCTAACCACTGAATACAGTACAATGCCTGACCACTGAATACAGTACAATGCCTGACCACCGAATACAGTACAATGCCTAACCACTGAATACAGTACAATGCCTGACTACTGAATACAGTACCATGCCTGACCTCTGAATATAGTACCATGCCTGACCACTGAATACAGTACCATGCCTGACCACTGAATACAGTACAATGTTTGACCACTGAATACAGTACAATGCCTAACCACTGAATACAGTACAATGTCTGACCACTGAATACAGTACAATGCCTGACCACTGAATACAGTGCAATGCCTGATCACTGAATACAGTACCATGCCTGACCACTGAATACAGTACAATGCCTGACCACTGAATACAGTACAATGCCTGACCACCGAATACAGTACAATGCCTGACCACCGAATACAGTACAATGCCTGACCACTGAATACAGTACAATGCCTGACCACTGAATACAGTACAATGTTTGACCACTGAATACAGTACAATGCCTGACCACTGAATACAGTACAATGTCTGACCACTGAATACAGTACAATACCTGACCACTGAATACAGTACAATGTTTGACCACAGAATACAGTACAATGCCTGACCACCGAATACAGTGCAATGCCTAACCACTGAATACAGTACAATGTCTGACCACCGAATACAGTACAATGCCTGACCACCGAATACAGTACAATGCCTAACCACCGAATACAGTACAATGCCTGACCACCGAATACAGTACAATGCCTGACCACTGAATACAGTATCATGCCTGACCACCGAATACAGTACAATGCCTGACCACCGAATACAGTACAATGCCTGACCACTGAATACAGTACCATGCCTGACCACCGAATACAGTACAATGCCTGACCACCGAATACAGTACCATGCCTGACCACCGAATACAGTACAATGCCTGACCACTGAATACAGTACGATGCCTGACCACCGAATACAGTACGATGCCTGACCACCGAATACAGAACAATGCCTGACCACCGAATACAATACCATGCCTGACCACCGAATACAGTACAATGCCTGACCACTGAATACAGTCAATGCCTGACCACCGAATACAGTACAATGCCTGACCACTAAATACGGTACGATGCCTGACCACTGAATACAGTACGATGCCTGACCACTGAATACAGTACAATACCTGACCACTGAATACAGTACAATACCTGACCACTGAATTCAGTATGATGCCTGACCACTGAATACAGTACGATGCCTGACCACTGAATACAGTACGATGCCTGACCACTGAATACAGTACGATGCCTGACCACTGAATACAGTACGGTGCCTGACCACTGAATACAGTACAATGCCTGACCACTGAATACAGTACAATGCCTGATTACCGAATACAGTACCATGCCTGACCACTGAATACAGTACAATGCCTGACCACTGAATACAGTACAATGCCTGACCTCTGAATACAGTACAATGCCTGACCATCGGATACAGTACAATGCCTGACCACTGAATACAGTACAATGTCTGACCACTGAATACAGTACAATGCCTGACCACTGAATACAGTACAATGCCTGACCACGGAATACAGTACAATGCCTGACCACTGAATACAGTACAATGCCTGACCACTGAATACAGTGCAATGCCTGACCACTGAATACAGTACAATGCCTGACCACCGAATACAGCACAATGCCTGACCACTGAATACAGTACAATGCCTGACCACCGAATACAGTACCATGCCTGACCACCGAATACAGTACCATGCCTGACCACCGAATACAGTACAATGCCTGACCTCTGAATATAGTACCATGCCTGACCACTGAATTCAGTACTATGCCTGACCACTGAACTAATCCTTTTTAGCTCTACTTATTGTTTGCTGTGTTCTGATATTAAAACATGATGTTCAAACATTTCTCTACTAAGTCTGCAGAAAGCTGCAGAAATTAATAATCTTACCATTTCCTTTCCATTTCTTGTGACAAAGAATAAAAAGTTAGTGGATAGAGTTGTTGAAAAAATGCCAAGGTGGCCTTGTAGTACACTATTTACTCATGACCCTAGTTTTGCTTTTTCACATGGGCGGCCCACTCCGCCCAGCCTCTCCGTGGGCCCGTCCTACCCCCTATGGTCCGCCCTGTCCCTTATGAAAAAAAGTATATATATATATATATATATATATGTATATATATATATATATATATGTATATATATATATATATATATAATTTATAATATATATATATATATATATATATATATATATATATATATATATAAATATATATATATATATATATATATATATATACATATATATTTACAAGTATAATGTATATATATATATATTTTTAAAATTAAATAATCTTAATTAACCTCATAAATGAAATACCACATGGATACAGAACACAGAATGAAAGCATAGTAGGCAATCATCCTGTTTGGCTAGCTAATGTAATGACTGGTCCTTATCAATCGGAATAGTTTCATTCTGAGGTAAGATTATAGCTAAAATCACAGAGCTTTCTCACCAGGGGATTGAGCCTTAAAGAAGGGAGGGGGCTGCACTCCATGCCGAAAAAGACGCAATGCTTTGCAAGTGCATTATTGTGCCCCTCAACAAGTCTAGCACCCTGCCCCTTTTTTAAGTCAAGCTAAGGGTCTGGTAAATTCATAAACTAGAACATGTGCTTATATACAGTAACAGCTAGGCCTAAAACTGAAAGCACAGTGTCATCAAGGAGGTAGCACTTCTGAAGTGGTACTGTACCTCCCTGGTGTCATATTCCTAGCCAGTTTTGATGAAATAGTGTGCTACTTCTCATGAATAGTTTTAAGCACTTTACTGCACTTACTGTATGCATGAGTTGTAATAACTCCCTGCTGTATGTCACCTTTACATGGATACCTATAAATCACATGTAGCAGTATGGTGCATGACAACCCTTACAGAAAAAAACTAGTTTGCGGCAAGCTTCCAATAAGCTAACATTTTTAGCTTGTGCAAACTTGCCAAACCTTGCGGCAAGCTTGCAACAAGATAGTATTTGGGACAATTACAAGCTTGCTAACTTGCGCAAGCTAGCAAAATCTTTTCACAAGCTTGCACAAACTAACAAATATTGTTTTGCAAGCTTGCACAAGCTAATGTTAGTTTGTGCAAGCTAGCAAGCTTGCATTTATCCCAAATACTAACTTGCTGCAAGCTTGCACAAGGTTGCAGCAAGCTTGCTGCAGCAAATTTGCTCAAGCTAAGAATTGTTAACTTGTCGCAAGCTTGTTACAAGCTTGTTTTTTTTCTGTAAGGGAAGGCCAACCACAAAGCATCATGTAATAAAAGCCTTATATTACATACAGCAACAGCACCAAATTCACCAATCGGCCAATTGGAACCAATGTGGATTTCATGAAGGATATTAAAGGAGCGCTAGACCAAAATGTGAGGGCGCTTGTTTCTGAGAATTTCACATATTATCCACAACAGATCGATAAACTTTATGCTTCTATAGCCAACAGATGACGTGAAGTCACTTGAATATTCATCATATTAACCAGAAAAGTATTACATGCCCTAGTGCATGCTGCATGCTAGATAAGAATTATATTTCTTTTTTTGTGGGGGATGGAGGGGGAGGGGGGGGGGAGGAGGGGGTGGAGGACCTAAAAATACCCCCTCACTTTTCGGTCTTGTTTTCCTTTAGAACCTTTGAAACATGCCTGGTATATTACATACTATAATCTTTGAAACATGTATGGAATGCTCTTAAATGGGAAGAGTTAAATACATGTGTACCACTTTGTGTAATTATAATAGACATGGTAAAGTCAAAGGATTTACATTACAAATACCACTGTTGCCTGGTAATGCATCATAAATTAGCATAAACAAGTGCATGCCTGAAAATTCAAAACAATGTCAAGTGGTGAATTTCAGATTGATTTTGAGGGTACAGTATGTTTTGCTGTCAATGGTTTCCATAAAGTTGAAAGCAATTTAGCTGTGTTTGCCTCTTTATACCCATATATCCAAATATTTATGTAACTTTTACCCCTTCCTCTACCAGCATTTTTTTTAAATGTGCTCCATAGGCGGAGTCAAAGACGGGGAACTTAAAAAGTTGATAATATTGCCATGTGGTAGAGTAAGGGTTAATCAGGGGCTGATTATTGATGGATCCTCTGTCTTCCAAGCAGCAGAGTTGGACTCGCTTCGCTTCAGTGACCCGCTGGGCTGCCCACTGGGATCATGCTGCATATATTTTTTGGGTTGGCACACTTTTTGCGGGTTCCTTAACCCTTAATCTACCAGCATTTTTTTTTTAAATGCCTTGGGAGACGGAGTCAAAGATGGCGAACCCAAAACAGCGATAATATTGCAGCGTGGTAGAGTAAAAGGGTTAAGGCATTGAAATAAATTAATATTGCTTTGTAGGCCTAATGCTTCTACTCATCCTTATAATACTGTACTTTTAAAGTTTAAAACAGCAAGAATGATGAAAACACCACCACAATGTGTGATAATGAATGCCTGGTACTGTACTGTAGGTGTCCTAATTGAAACCAATATCTCTATTTCATATTGGAGATTATAAAGTTTTAATCTTTGAAACATGCCTGGAATGTCCTCATGAGACCAGTTTAATGTTATTCTGCCATTCATGAGGTTGGGTTGCTCATAAGAGTTCCATTGTTGCACATAAGAGTTCCATTGTTGTTCAATGGTTGTGGTAAGCATGGATTACATTGTTGATATGAATGGATTTGATTTCTTCAGCATGTAAATGTTTGATGAGTTACTAATAATCCATCTGAGTGGGGTGACTGCACTTCTTTGGTGAACTAATCTTGTTGCAGTTATTGTTTATTCAAAGTACAGCTAATAGAAGTCACAGTCTGTACCTCCAAGAAGGGCATTTCTTTTGGTTGAAAATTGATAAGAAAGAATAGCCATTATCTCCAATAAGGAAATTTACTGCCATGCTGGTAACGTCACCTCTGCCATGCTGGTAACGTCACCACCGCCATGCTGGTAACGTCACCACCGCCATGCTGGTAACGTCACCACCGCCATGCTGGTAACGTCACCACCGCCATGCTGGTAACGTCACCACCGCCATGCTGGTAACGTCACCACCGCCATGCTGGTAACGTCACTACCGCCATGCTGGTAATGTCACCACTGCCATACTGGTAACGTCACCACTGCCATGCTGGTAGCGTCACCACCGCCATGCTGGTAACGTCATTACCGCCACGCTGGTAACGTCACTTCGCTGGTAACGTTACTTCCGGTTTTAATTTTCCTATTGATTGTGAGAAATATGCAATTTTATTGATCACACATCCGCTGGACCGAACATAACGGTCTACGTGTATGAACAATTTTTACATCACAGATTTCTAGCAATCAATAAAGAAAATTGAAAACCTGAAGGGATGGTACCAGCATGGCTGCGTTCATTTTTCCTTTAAAACAAGTGAAATAATGCAACACATTTTAGCACAAAATGCAAGCAGGCATTGACAGAGAATAGAACAAACAGTAAGGCAGCTGTTGAAGAAATTATCCTATGGAATTTCATTTTGATATATTTGATAGAGGACAATGAAAGAAACAGATTGGTTAATAACCAAGTTAATATCTTATTCCTACAAGAAGTTTTTTTAATTGAAAGATTTTTCGTGACCGCATTAAAGAGACTTGGTCTGAGTGTAAGTCATCATTATGATGTCATCGCAGCACTTCTGTACTATTCTTTTTTATGAATTTCTTCGAAAATTTAAATTATATTTTTGACATGATTGGGAACATTTTTGCTTCAAAAATAATTAGGAAAAGTGTTAAAAAAACAATGTACAATGTTTTCCAATCTGTTCTTGTAACTTATATTTAAATTATAAAAAATTGGTGATTAATTTTTAGAGAAATACATAAAGATTAGTACAGGAACTTCTGTGATGACATAATGATGACTGCGACTCAAGGAAATACATAAAAGATTAGTACAGGAAGTGAGGTGATGACATAATGATGACTTAGACTCAAAGAAATACATAAAAGAATAGTACAGAAGTGCTGTAATGATATCATAATGATGCTTAGACTCAAAGAAATACATAAAGATTAGTACAGAAGTGCTGCGATGACATCATAATGATGCTTAGACTCAAAGAAATACATAAAAGATTAGTACAGGAAGTGCTGTAATGATATCATAATGATGCTTAGACTCAAAGAAATACATAAAGATTAGTACAGAAGTGCTGCGATCACATCATAATGATGCTTAGACTCAAAGAAATACATAAAAGATTAGTACAGGAAGTGCTGTAATGATATCATAATGATGCTTAGACTCAAAGAAATACATAAAGATTAGTACAGAAGTGCTGCGATGACATCATAATGATGCTTAGACTCAAAGAAATACATAAAAGATTAGTACAGGAAGTGCTTTGATGACATCATAATGATGACTTAAGCTCAAAGAAATACATAAAGATTAGTACAGGAAGTGAGGTGATGACATCATAATGATGACTTGGACTCAGTACAAAAGTCATTTTTTATGCCTGGCAAGAACATTTTTTTAAAGTTCAATATCTTCTACTAGGATTGAGATATCAACATGGATTTGACCAATCAGTGT
Source organism: Chiridota heheva (assembly GCA_020152595.1). NCBI lineage: Eukaryota > Metazoa > Echinodermata > Holothuroidea > Apodida > Chiridotidae > Chiridota > Chiridota heheva. The sequence goes on from JAIGNY010000020.1 coordinate 100,982, forward strand.
ATCTTACATTTTTCTCTATCAGATACATAAACATGAAATTTCTTGGGCACATAACTTGTATGACCGCTTCTCCTCATAAGCTGCTGCTGTGAATCATGCCAGCTAGCTTGTGTCATTCATACCTGTACATATTTGTGGTTGTTTTCACAGCCAGCATGCCAAAGCTATGATAATTATTCTCCATTCTACCAGCCTCTTAAACTTCCATATGTAGATTTTCTGTTATAGGAATTGACAGCTTATTTTGGGATAGTTTTGTGGTTGTGTTTGTGGGAACTGGTGATAGATGCTAAACTGCTCCCATTAAACAATTACAGTAGATGTTTAAGTGGAATTTCTTTACTAGCTTTAGATTACGATGCTGTACATTTTAAACTGCTGGTTCTCATTGTACAGTGTGTTCTGGTTCTTATTGTACAGTGTGTATATACAATTGCTTCATGGTATAGAATTGGGAGTGGGGGGTAAGTATTTCTGCTAAATTATATTGGCTGCTTTAAAATAAAGTTGAATTAAAATACAACTGCAACCCCAACTGAATTCGGATTAGTATTACCATCTTTCCGTCATACTGCACAATGGTGAACTGCCAGTTCTTAAAGGATTAGTATTACCATCTTTCCATCATACTGCACAATGGTGAACTGCCAGTTCTTGAAGGATTAGTATTACCATCTTTCCGTCATACTGCACAATGGTGAACTGCCAGTTCTTGAAGGATTAGTATTACCATCTTTCCGTCATACCGCACAATGGTGAACTGTCAGTTCTTAAAGGATTAGTATTACCATCTTTCCGTCATACTGCACAATGGTGAACTGCCAGTTCTTGAAGGATTAGTATTACCATCTTTCCGTCATACTGCACAATGGTGAACTGCCAGTTCTTAAAGGATTAGTATTACCATCTTTCCATCATACTGCACAATGGTGAACTGCCAGTTCTTAATGGATTAGTATTACCATCTTTCCGTCATACTGTACAATGGTGAACTGCCAGTTCTTGAAGGATTAGTATTACCATCTTTCCGTCATACTGCACAATGGTGAACTGTCAGTTCTTAAAGGATTAGTATTACCATCTTTCCGTCATACTGTACAATGGTGAACTGCCAGTTCTTAAAGGATTAGTATTACCATCTTTCCATCATACTGCACAATGGTGAACTGCCAGTTCTTGAAGGATTAGTATTACCATCTTTCCGTCATACTGCACAATGGTGAACTGCCAGTTCTTAATGGATTAGTATTACCATCTTTCCGTCATACTGCACAATGGTGAACTGCCAGTTCTTGAAGGATTAGTATTACCATCTTTCCGTCATACCGCACAATGGTAAACTGCCAGTTCTTAAAGGATTAGTATAACCATCTTTCCGTCATACCGCACAAAGGTGAACTGCCAGTTCCTAAAGGATTAGTATTACCATCTTTCCGTCATACTGCACAATGATGAACTGCCAGTTCCTAAAGGATTAGTATCAGAGATCGCGTTAACGACAAATTTGTCGTATTTACGCCATGGCTGAAATTTCTTACGACACAGGTTGTACCTGCGTCGTAAGATTTAGATATAGCACGTGGAATTTTACGCCAGAGTTTTTCATTAATACTATTTAAATCATGAACATCTTACCTCTCTGATGCGATTCAAAGTTTTATTTCACACAAAAATGATTTTGAATTACTCATAAATAAAAGAAAAAAGACACAACTACGAGACTAACGGCCGAATGATTCAACATGCCCGTAGTGCTGCCATAAACACATATAGGCTAGTACATAGACCCTATGCATGATGTACGTACACTGTACAGTGTATGTGAAAGTTTTTAAGTTGTTTTGAAAGCAGGCTGTCAATTGTCAACAATATTATTAGCTAGGATTTAACTTTCCTCCTGTATTGTGTTGATTGTGTATCTGTGAAGTGATCACAATCTGCAAGTCAAGTTACTATACTGTCAAGAAGTAGGCGTGTTCAAGATCTGAATAGTATATTATTGCTGACAATTGGTCAAAGTTCACTAAAACCTAATGAAAGTTTGGATACGATAAACAAAAGTATTTTCTAGTTTATTTTAAGATTGTTAACCTAAATTTCATGACTCAACAATCAACATTAAACAAGGAAAGGGTATGAATTTTTTCGTAATATTTTGTATGATAATATTAGTCCAATTTTATAATGTTTTTAGTATTTTAAGCGCAATTTTCACTTTAGCGAGGCAGGCCTACACAAGTGTGTTGTGTTAATAACAATTACTTGCATGCTTCGATAGCGCGCAATGCCCTGTACATTACGCAATGCCCTGTACATATGACGGCAAATTGACAAAATACGCCAAACTTCAAGGGCTTGTCGTAAGCAAATACGCCAGGCAAAAAATTATAACGCAACCTCTGATTAGTATTACCATTTTTCCGTCTTACCGCACAATGGTGAACTGCCAGTTCTTGGAGGATTAGTATTACCATCTTTTGTCATACTGCACAATGGTGACCTGTCAGTTCTTAAAGGATTAGTGCAGGGGTCAAGCATGTTTATCTTATATAAAATAGGACTTCAACAGAAACAAAATGGTGAAAAAAAGCGTTCCAAAAAATCTTATTCCGTTAAGGATATATTAAAGGATTAGTTCAATGGTCAAGCATGTTTATCTTATATGAAAAAGGACTTCAACAGAAACAAAACAGTGAAGAAAGCATTCAAAAATCTTATTCGGTTAAGGAGATTAAACAGCTAATGCATGACATAGAATTTGAGAGGTGGGTCAGTATTGAGGGTGGGGTGGGTAAGTGTGTGGTGGATGAGTTGGGGTGGTTGTTTGGTGGGTGACTGGATGGTTGTGTGGTGGGTGAGTTTGTGTGGTGGGTGGTTGTGTGGTGGGTGAGTTTGGATAATTGTGTGGTGGGTGGTGGTGTGGTGGTTGACTTTGGGTGGTTGTGTGGTGGATGACTGTAGGTGGTTGTGTGGTGGGTGTTTGTGTGGTGGGTGAGTTTGGGTGGTCGTGTGTGGGTGGTTGTGTGGTGGGTGACTGGGTGGTTGTGTGGTGGGTGGTTGTGAGGTGGGCGACTACATTTGGTTGTGTAATGGGTGGTTGTGTGGTGGGTGACTGGATGGTTGTGTGGTGGGTGACTATGGGTGGTTGTGTGGTGGGTGGTTGTGTGGTGGGTGGTTGTGTGGTGGGTGGTTGTGTGGTGGGTGGTTGTGTGGTGGGTGGTTGTGTGGTGGGTGGTTGTGTGGTGGGTGGTTGTGTGGTGGGTGGTTGTGTGGTGGGTGGTTGTGTGGTGGGTGGTTGTGTGGTGTGTGGTGGGTGGTTGTGTGGTGGGTGGTTGTGTGGTGGGTGGTTGTGTGGTGGGTGACTGGGTGGTTGTGTAGGGGTGAGTTTGAGTGGTTGTGTGGTGGGTGGTTGTGTGGTGGGTGGTTGTGTGGTGGATGACTGTATTTGGTTGTGTGATGGATGACTGGGTGGTGTGTGGTGGGTGACTGTAGTGGGTTGTGTGGTGGGTGACTGGGTGGTTGTGTGGTGGGTGACTGGGTGGTTGTATGGTGGGTGACTGGGTGGTTGTGTGGTGGGTGACTGGGTTGTTGTGTGGTGGGTGGTTGTATGGTGGGTGGTGTGGTAGGTGGTTGTGTGGTTGGTGACTAGGTGGTTGTGATTATGGGTGGTTGTGTGGTGTGTGACTGGGTGGTTGTGTAGTGGGTGACTGGGTGGTTGATTGCGGCATGGTTGAGTGACAGCAATTCCTCTAAATCGTGTCGGCTGCTTTAAAATGATATTTTGTTTACAACTGAATTGGGAGGGGGAGGGGAGAGGTGTCAGTATTTCCTCTACATTATATAGGCTGCTTTAATATGAATTATTTAACTGCAACCCAACTGTGAATTCTGCCATGAAATCATTATGAACTCTGCAAAAAATGCACATTTCAAATCGTAATATTGTGCCTTGACATGTAACAGATTTTTTTTTCTCTCTCACTTCTTTCCTGGCATTTACACTTCAGTATGATTCTTTGTTTAGTGTTGTGAATTGGTATTTCCATTGAGGATCACTTATGGCGGCCATTTTGTTTAGTTCCCCAGTGTGTGAATTGGTAATCCCATCGAGGATCACTTGCCCCTTCCTTCCAGTCAATCATGAATCATAAGAATGGCCTCTAAGTATAGCAGCAAATTATTCTTTCAATTGTTAAGGAAAATATTTCTGTTTTTCTTTGCAGGCTCTGTTGTTTATATACAATAACGATATTTGTTTAGGTTTCTAGGTTTCAACCAGAGTAAATGAACTTGTACACTTATGAATGACACTGTAAGGGTTGTCAGTAAGTTGCACCTGCAAAGTAAATTCAACTCTTTAAATTATGAACAAATGAAATAAAGAATACCAAATTTTAAAGGTGTATTATGTTCGTACACACTATAGCGGTAACATACGCTGAATGCTTCAAAATCCAAATATATTGTGTAATCATGAAATATGTCTTCTCTAAATAAAACTCCAAGAAATAATTTCTTATTCCCCCATAACTAATTGCTCATTATAAGTAAAAGCATACATGTACATTGACCAACTAAAAAATGCAAATTATAATCATAACGACAGCTTCTCCGTATTAAACTCCAAATTATATTTCTTAATTGTTTGTAGACATTTTCTTTTGACACCTCTTGGCATACTGTACCAATGTTGTATACTATATGTAGGTATTAAAGGAATATTTCCATGGATTTTCATTTTTTCATATATGATAGAAAACAATTTTAGAAACACAGTGGTGAAGAAACTATGTTAATATCTTATTCCGTTTAGAAGTTACGAAGTTTTAAAGTATTTTTGAATTTGGACAAAAGTGACTGATTGGCAACATTTGTGATGTCATAGAGACAATTTCAACAAAACGTCTTTTGTATTTCTTTAAACATGATTTGGATTTTTTTTTTTTCTTAATGTTAATGTAATGTGCACCAAGAAAATAAAATGTTTTCTTGTAAATTATATATTCCACCCCATCTCTTTAATGAACCAAAAATGCTGTTTGATATTGTAAAAAAAGTGTGTTTAAATTTAAAAGAAATACATGAGAACTGTGCTGGAATTGCCTTGATGACATCACCAAGCTGAATGACATATACTGTACGATGTGTTTATAGGAGCATTTTTCTACTCTTTAAATTGTTATAACTTCTAAATGGAATAAGATAATAACATAGTTTTTTCACCAATTTGTTTCTACAAATTTTGTTTATTATATATGAGAAAATGAAAATCCATGGGAATATTGCTTTAATGAGTGTTCAGTTCTTTGAGTTATGAATAGGTAATCACTCTTTCTTGTGTCACTGCCTTCATGTAATTCCACAGGGAGATGGCAATGGAAGTGAATTGCTTTTGATAGGATTCTGCAGGGTACACCTATTACACAGTTGATTAAAGACTTGTGTGTGAGAGATGATCACATTCTGTACCTTGCCTGAAATATGAATGAAGCATTCCTAACGAGGGTATGCATTGGGTGAGAGATGATTGCATTCTGTACCTTGCTTGAAATATGAATGAAGCATTCCTAACGAGGGTATGCATTGGGTGAGAGATGATTGCATTCTGTACCTTGCTTGAAATATGAATGAAGCATTCCCAACAGGGTATGCATTGGGTGAGAGATGATTGCATTCTGTACCTTGCTTGAAATATGCATGAAGCATTCCCAACCAGGGTATGCATTGGGTGAGAAATGATTGCATTCTGTACCTTGCTTGAAATATGAATGAAGCATTCCCAACAGGGTATGCATTGGGTGAGAGATGATTGCATTCTGTACCTTGCTTGAAATATGAATGAAGCATTCCTAACGAGGGTATGCATTGGGTGAGAGATGATTGCATTCTGTACCTTGCTTGAAATATGAATGAAGCATTCCTAACGAGGGTATGCATTGGGTGGGAGATGATTGCATTCTGTACCTTGCTTGAAATATGAATGAAGCATTCCCAACAGGGTATGCATTGGGTGAGAGATGATTGCATTCTGTACCTTGCTTGAAATATGAATGAAGCATTCCTAACGAGGGTATGCATTGGGTGGGAGATGATTGCATTCTGTACCTTGCTTGAAATATGAATGAAGCATTCCCAACCAGGGTATGCATTGGGTGAGAGATGATTGCATTCTGTACCTTGCTTGAAATATGAATGAAGCATTCCTGACGAGGGTATGCATTGGGTGAGAGATGATTGCATTCTGTACCTTGCTTGAAATATGAATGAAGCATTCCTAACGAGGGTATGCATTGGGTGAGAGATGATTGCATTCTGTACCTTGCTTGAAATATGAATGAAGCATTCCCTAACGAGGGTATGCATTGGGTGAGAGATGATTGCATTCTGTACCTTGCTTGAAATATGAATGAAGCATTCCTAACGAGGGTATGCATTGGGTGAGAGATGATCGCATTCTGTACCTTGCTTGAAATATGAACGAAGCATTCCTAACGAGGGTATGCATTGGGTGAGAGATGATTGCATTCTGTACCTTGCTTGAAATATGAATGAAGCATTCCTAACGAGGGTATGCATTGGGTGAGAGATGATTGCATTCTGTACCTTGCTTGAAATATGAATGAAGCATTCCTAACGAGGGTATGCATTGGGTGAGAGATGATTGCATTCTGTACCTTGCTTGAAATATGAATGAAGCATTCCCAACAGGGTATGCATTGGGTGAGAGATGATTGCATTCTGTACCTTGCTTGAAATATGAATGAAGCATTCCCAACAGGGTATGCATTGGGTGAGGTGATTGCATTCTGTACCTTGCTTGAAATATGAATGAAGCATTCCCAACAGGGTATGCATTGGGTGAGAGATGATTGCATTCTGTACCTTGCTTGAAATATGAATGAAGCATTCCCAACAGGGTATGCATTGGGTGAGAGATGATTGCATTCTGTACCTTGCTTGAAATATGAATGAAGCATTCCCAACAGGGTATGCATTGGGTGAGAGATGATTGCATTCTGTACCTTGCTTGAAATATGAATGAAGCATTCCCAACCAGGGTATGCGTTAGGTGAGAGATGATTGCATTCTGTACCTTGCTTGAAATATGAATGAAGCATTCCCAACAGGGTATGCATTGGGTGAGAGATGATTGCATTCTGTACCTTGCTTGAAATATGCATGAAGCATTCCCAACCAGGGTATGCATTGGGTGAGGTGATTGCATTCTGTACCTTGCTTGAAATATGAATGAAGCATTCCCAACAGGGTATGCATTGGGTGAGAGATGATTGCATTCTGTACCTTGCTTGAAATATGAATGAAGCATTCCCAACAGGGTATGCATTGGGTGAGGTGATTGCATTCTGTACCTTGCTTGAAATATGAATGAAGCATTCCTAACGAGGGTATGCATTGGGTGAGAGATGATTGCATTCTGTACCTTGCTTGAAATATGAATGAAGCATTCCCAACAGGGTATGCATTGGGTGAGAGATGATTGCATTCTGTACCTTGCTTGAAATATGAATGAAGCATTCCCAACAGGGTATGCATTGGGTGAGAGATGATTGCATTCTGTACCTTGCTTGAAATATGAATGAAGCATTCCCAACAGGGTATGCATTGGGTGAGAGATGATTGCATTCTGTACCTTGCTTGAAATATGAATGAAGCATTCCCAACAGGGTATGCATTGGGTGAGAGATGATTGCATTCTGTACCTTGCTTGAAATATGAATGAAGCATTCCCAACAGGGTATGCATTGGGTGAGAGATGATTGCATTCTGTACCTTGCTTGAAATATGAATGAAGCATTCCCAACAGGGTATGCATTGGGTGAGAGATGATTGCATTCTGTACCTTGCTTGAAATATGAATGAAGCATTCCCAACCAGGGTATGCATTGGGTGAGGTGATTGCATTCTGTACCTTGCTTGAAATATGAATGAAGCATTCCCAACCAGGGTATGCATTGGGTGAGAGGTGATTGCATTCTGTACCTTGCTTGAAATATGAATGAAGCATTCCCAACAGGGTATGCATTGGGTGAGAGATGATTGCATTCTGTACCTTGCTTGAAATATGAATGAAGCATTCCTAACGAGGGTATGCATTGGGTGAGAGATGATTGCATTCTGTACCTTGCTTGAAATATGAATGAAGCATTCCTAACGAGGGTATGCATTGGGTGAGAGATGATTGCATTCTGTACCTTGCTTGAAATATGAATGAAGCATTCCCAACAGGGTATGCATTGGGTGAGAGATGATTGCATTCTGTACCTTGCTTGAAATATGAATGAAGCATTCCCAACAGGGTATGCATTGGGTGAGAGATGATTGCATTCTGTACCTTGCTTGAAATATGAATGAAGCATTCCCAACCAGGGTATCGTTGGGTGAGAGATGATTGCATTCTGTACCTTGCTTGAAATATGAATGAAGCATTCCCAACAGGGTATGCATTGGGTGAGAGATGATTGCATTCTGTACCTTGCTTGAAATATGCATGAAGCATTCCCAACCAGGGTATGCATTGGGTGAGGTGATTGCATTCTGTACCTTGCTTGAAATATGAATGAAGCATTCCCAACAGGGTATGCATTGGGTGAGAGATGATTGCATTCTGTACCTTGCTTGAAATATGAATGAAGCATTCCCAACAGGGTATGCATTGGGTGAGGTGATTGCATTCTGTACCTTGCTTGAAATATGAATGAAGCATTCCTAACGAGGGTATGCATTGGGTGAGAGATGATTGCATTCTGTACCTTGCTTGAAATATGAATGAAGCATTCCCAACAGGGTATGCATTGGGTGAGAGATGATTGCATTCTGTACCTTGCTTGAAATATGAATGAAGCATTCCCAACAGGGTATGCATTGGGTGAGAGATGATTGCATTCTGTACCTTGCTTGAAATATGAATGAAGCATTCCCAACAGGGTATGCATTGGGTGAGAGATGATTGCATTCTGTACCTTGCTTGAAATATGAATGAAGCATTCCCAACAGGGTATGCATTGGGTGAGAGATGATTGCATTCTGTACCTTGCTTGAAATATGAATGAAGCATTCCCAACAGGGTATGCATTGGGTGAGAGATGATTGCATTCTGTACCTTGCTTGAAATATGAATGAAGCATTCCCAACAGGGTATGCATTGGGTGAGAGATGATTGCATTCTGTACCTTGCTTGAAATATGAATGAAGCATTCCCAACCAGGGTATGCATTGGGTGAGGTGATTGCATTCTGTACCTTGCTTGAAATATGAATGAAGCATTCCCAACCAGGGTATGCATTGGGTGAGAGGTGATTGCATTCTGTACCTTGCTTGAAATATGAATGAAGCATTCCCAACAGGGTATGCATTGGGTGAGAGATGATTGCATTCTGTACCTTGCTTGAAATATGAATGAAGCATTCCTAACGAGGGTATGCATTGGGTGAGAGATGATTGCATTCTGTACCTTGCTTGAAATATGAATGAAGCATTCCTAACGAGGGTATGCATTGGGTGAGAGATGATTGCATTCTGTACCTTGCTTGAAATATGAATGAAGCATTCCCAACAGGGTATGCATTGGGTGAGAGATGATTGCATTCTGTACCTTGCTTGAAATATGAATGAAGCATTCCCAACAGGGTATGCATTGGGTGAGAGATGATTGCATTCTGTACCTTGCTTGAAATATGAATGAAGCATTCCCAACCAGGGTATGCGTTGGGTGAGAGATGATTGCATTCTGTACCTTGCTTGAAATATGAATGAAGCATTCCCAACAGGGTATGCATTGGGTGAGAGATGATTGCATTCTGTACCTTGCTTGAAATATGCATGAAGCATTCCCAACCAGGGTATGCATTGGGTGAGGTGATTGCATTCTGTACCTTGCTTGAAATATGAATGAAGCATTCCCAACAGGGTATGCATTGGGTGAGAGATGATTGCATTCTGTACCTTGCTTGAAATATGAATGAAGCATTCCCAACAGGGTATGCATTGGGTGAGGTGATTGCATTCTGTACCTTGCTTGAAATATGAATGAAGCATTCCTAACGAGGGTATGCATTGGGTGAGAGATGATTGCATTCTGTACCTTGCTTGAAATATGAATGAAGCATTCCCAACAGGGTATGCATTGGGTGAGAGATGATTGCATTCTGTACCTTGCTTGAAATATGAATGAAGCATTCCCAACAGGGTATGCATTGGGTGAGAGATGATTGCATTCTGTACCTTGCTTGAAATATGAATGAAGCATTCCCAACAGGGTATGCATTGGGTGAGAGATGATTGCATTCTGTACCTTGCTTGAAATATGAATGAAGCATTCCCAACAGGGTATGCATTGGGTGAGAGATGATTGCATTCTGTACCTTGCTTGAAATATGAATGAAGCATTCCCAACAGGGTATGCATTGGGTGAGAGATGATTGCATTCTGTACCTTGCTTGAAATATGAATGAAGCATTCCCAACAGGGTATGCATTGGGTGAGAGATGATTGCATTCTGTACCTTGCTTGAAATATGAATGAAGCATTCCCAACCAGGGTATGCATTGGGTGAGGTGATTGCATTCTGTACCTTGCTTGAAATATGAATGAAGCATTCCCAACCAGGGTATGCATTGGGTGAGAGGTGATTGCATTCTGTACCTTGCTTGAAATATGAATGAAGCATTCCCAACAGGGTATGCATTGGGTGAGAGATGATTGCATTCTGTACTTTGCTTGAAATATGAATGAAGCATTCCTAACGAGGGTATGCATTGGGTGAGAGATGATTGCATTCTGTACCTTGCTTGAAATATGAATGAAGCATTCCTAACGAGGGTATGCATTGGGTGAGAGATGATTGCATTCTGTACCTTGCTTGAAATATGAATGAAGCATTCCCAACAGGGTATGCATTGGGTGAGAGATGATTGCATTCTGTACCTTGCTTGAAATATGAATGAAGCATTCCCAACAGGGTATGCATTGGGTGAGAGATGATTGCATTCTGTACCTTGCTTGAAATATGAATGAAGCATTCCCAACCAGGGTATGCGTTGAGGAACTTCATCAGGATGGGTTGTTTTTGTCAGTGTGTTTGGATTATTGTAGCTCAGGATAAAACAGGACTGTGCAGATGAAAGGTAGCGAGGGCAAATTCCAGAGAGCTGGGTAAAATACTCCCAGGTAGCTGGGAACCCACCCCCCTTCCACCCCTCCCTGAGGTAGCTATGAAATTATCCCACCCAAATATTTTGACATGGAGAATCCATGGTGCCCTCAATAATTTACAATGCAATGTTTATTATTTGTATTTTCATATTAAACAAGAAAGTCCTACCATGCTTGCCCATGTTGGTCTTGGTCACCAATATCAAAACAGCTTAATCAGAGGCTTTGCTCACATCCCCCCCCCCTCCACTTAACTACACCTGAACGACTGTACGTCATCACATCTTTCAACTGTGTGTTTCTTTCAGGTTTTTACACCAAATTGACATCTGCTGTATGAAAACTAAATGAATTGTGCTTGACTTTTTATGACATTTTATTTCTTACAGGAGGAGAATTTTGAAAAATTAACAAGACAGTTACAGCGAGATAAACTATTGGTGGCCAACCAGATTAAACAAGCAGAAGGATCCGATACAGCCAGCCTGCATAGTATCAGGTACGCATGGCAGATCATATACACTTTATGAAAATAGGAATCGAAAAGCCACCATGAAGTCAAGTTAATTCCATACTTAAGCCTTGATTGGCCATCAGGCCGGTTCTTATCCCCAGTTTCCTTGGTGTATACAAACAGATGATCCAGAGCACAATTATGAATGCCCCTGGATGGGACGCCAGTCCATCTCAGATTAATTCCCCAGCCGTAAGTGGTACTCATATCACAACTGAGTGAATTGGAACAAATGGTATTATAAGGTGTCTTGCTCAAGGTCACAGCGTCGTGGGTGAAATTCAATGTCTGTGCCTTTAAGTTGGAGACCGACACCCTAACCACTGCAGGCTACTGCACTCCCTGTCAGGTACTTTGGGTAGACAGACAGTAGTGCTGTCATGATATAACGATTATCGCGATGTGGCAATACCTCGTTTCCCACGGCATGAAATATGCTTCTTAACATATCGCGATACCAAAAACTAATTCAGAACTAAGGAATTATGTGATATTGTGTCGTGAGTCAGTTTTCTTGAAAAAAATCGCGATGTACCAATTTCTGGCGCTATTTTGTCCATAATAATCGATACGCAATACAGCCATATCTTGACAGCACTAATAGATGGTATATGTGCCCCTTACATTAGGCTCTGATTGTTGTGTCCTATCCGTGGATTTTTTAAGGAATATTCCTGCAATATATGCAAAGCATAATGCGAACTTACTGTATGTAATGGTGATTCTGGCCAACCACAGTTTTACCTTAGATTTCCTCAGAAAAGTTTAAACAAAATTAAGAATTCCTCATAAAATGTTAAAGGTTTCTTCAGAGTTCCTCAGAAAGAAGTTAGTTTCTTCAGAGTTCCTCAGAAAAGAAGTTAGTTTCTTCAGAGTTCCTCAGAAAAGAAGTTAGTTTCTTCAGAGTTCCTCAGAAAGAAGTTAGTTTCTTCAGATATCCTATATAATGGAAGGCTGGAATATCCTTACAAAAGTTTACTTTTTCAGAGACTCTTAACACAGACAGGTTGAAGTATAGGTTCCTTAAAAAGTCTACAAAACATTTGATATTTCCTTTGAAGATTACTGTAAGATGGTATAATATTAAACTCCGCCTTTATTATTGTTGTCATTTGCATAATATTGCTACAGTATATGAACTGACAAGGCTTTTTGGTGAGCATGCAAACCTATGTAATGGCAATTAAAGTTTCTTCAGAGTTCCTCAGAAAATGTTAAAGTTTTTCAGAGCTCCTCAGAAAAAGTTAAAGTTACTTCAGATATCCTTATGGAAGGTTAGAATTTCCTTACAAAATGTTAAAGTTTTTCAGAGACACTTAAGACAGATTGAAGACTAGTTTCCTTAAAAAGTCTAAAAACATTTGATTTTTCCTTGAAAAGATAACTGTAAAATGATATAATTTTCCAATATTATTCAGAGATCCTCAAGTCTCTCTTGTAGCACTGGAGATTTAAAATCCTTAAAATTCTCCTAAATATTTGGGCACCAACAGTAGTTTCAGGCATGATTATTAAACTCTGCCTTTATTATTGTGGTCATTAGCATAAAGATGCTACAGTATATGAACTTTTTTTTTAAGACTTTTTTTATTTAGTATGCTTAGTCAGGGAGTGTGACAGGATGTGACTGCATATAAACATAGAAAGGGATGCCATGTGGGACATGGATGGGGGCCATGAGGGACATATGATATAATATATACTATGTGGTATGCACCAAGGGCTATATCAGGCATGATTATTTGACTCTGCCCCCCCCCTTTTTTTTTTTTTTTTAACAAGACATTTGCATATAAGTTTTATATGACTGACACTTTCATACATAGTATGCTCAATCAGGGACTGTGATAGCTAGGATGAGACTTCTTATGGAGCCTATGGGATGTCATGTGGGATGTCATGGGGTGGGATGTCATGTGGGACATGGGGTGGGATGTCATGTGGGACATGGGGTGGGATGTCATGTGGGACATAGGGTGGGATGCCATGTGGAACAGGGTGGAATGCCATGTAGGATAGATATATGGTAGAATGCCATGGGGTGGGATGTCATGTGGGAGACATGGGATGTCATGTGGGACATCGCGTGGGATGTCATGTGGGACATCGGGTGAGATGCCATGTGGAACAGGGTGGAATGCCATGTAGGATAGATATATGGTAGTATGTCATGGGATGGGATGTCATGTGGGAGACATGGGATGCCATGTGGAACATGGGGATGTCATGTTGGAGACAGGGGATGCCATGTGAAACATGGGGTGGGATGCCATGTTGGACATGAGGTGGGATGCCATGTTGGACATGAGTGGGATGCCACGAGTAACACAGAGTGTGACTTAGGCTAGGATGCCATGTGTGACATAGGTTAGGATGCCATGTGTGACATAGGGCAGGAGGCTATGTGGGACATACATGTAGAGTAGGAGGCCATGGGGACATGGGGTGTGATGCCATGTGGGACATAAAGTAGGATGTCATTGGGACATTGGAAGGATACCATGTGAAACATGGTGGGATCCAATGTGGAACATATGGTGGGATGCCATGTGGGACATACGGTGGAAAGCCACTGATGCGGGACAGAAGGTGAGATGCCATGTGGGACACAGGGAAGGATGCCATGTGGGACATTGGGAGGGTTGTCATATGGTACATATGTTTGGATTAATGTGGTACATACATGTAGGATGGGATCCATGCGGGACATAGGGAGATGTGTCATGTGAAACATGGTTGGATATATGTGGGACATATGATGGGATCTAGGCTTGGGCGATATTGAACATAATGCAATATCGATATATCGCCTGAAAAATATCGATAATATCGAAATATCGATATGCAAATTATAGGACGTCATACGTAAGCTGTATGTACTGTTCTGGGCAAGGTAATCTCGTCTCGGCTCAAAAAATGTCAAGTAAAACTTTTTGTACAAATTAACAGAAATCACTGCAAAATATATACATATGATCTTCAAATAAACACCCATTATTTAAAAAAATGTTCTTTACATGGTTTCTATCTCAAAAGATCAATCACAGAAACTTTGAAAAAGTTTAGGCCTCGGCATATTCTTAAAAAAAATAAAAATGTTGTGGAACTGGTATTAGGCCTACACTGTATGCCTTACAAAAATCGGCTCCAATTCTTCTAAAATTTTATAACTCACTTACTTCTTATGAAAGTTGTACTGAAGAGGCATTATTTTGGTAGCATTATATGGACTTCTAGAAATTCAGAGGTCCATATATGATGCATATTATCGAATTTCTAGTCTGCTTAAATCATCGCACGAGTGTTGTCACTAAGAAGAGACAGCACTGGTAGATGGTATGTGTGTACATAGTAAAGTACTGTACAGTAGTGATACTGTGTGTGTATGTAGTTACTGCACTGTACATTATCTGATCGATCTGGCAAGACCAGTTTGTCACTTTTACTTTAGACTTTCTGAACGAACAAAATAGTGAGAAAAACCTCATAGTTTTGTCAGTAATTTGTCAATTAATGACTGTTTGATATACAAATTCAGATTCAGTATTCCTTTTGAGGAAACTTAACACGATGTTTGAGGATTTAACATCTTATGATTTTTGTTGTCTGAACATCGTAAGCCATCAAGTATAAAGTTGAAGTATTGCGCAATGCCTCTGTACTCCGCGAGTCAAGTGGTTTTTTGTTCATGGAAGGATTTTTGGGTAATTGTTATCACAAAATTAATGTTTTAATGAAGTTTTATCATAACTGACTGCCTGAAACTTTGATATAAATGAAATTTATTAACTTTTTGTGGGTGCTTAATAAAAAATACTTGGATGTTTGATAGTCATATTTTTTTTGTAATAGTTCATGTATTGTGTATTATTGAAAAAACATAATATCGATATGTCGATACGACCCTTGAACTCAATATCGGCCATATCGATATAGGTCAATATCGAAATATATCGAAATATCGATATATCGCCCAAGCCTAATGGGATCCAATGTGGGTAATATGGTGGAATGCCATGTTGGACATTGGTGGAATGGCATGTGGAACAAGAGATGGGATGGGATGTCATGTGGGACATGGGATGGATTGTCATGTGGGACATGGGGTAGGATGCCATGTCGGACATGGGATGCCACGTGGGACTTCGTGTAAGATGCTATTTGATAATTGGCTGGATTATATGATATAGGTGTCAATTTGCATGGGCATGTGAACCATGACGGTATTTACCATTTTAGTTCTAATTTTAAGCACATCTAACAACTACTTTTTCCTTGTTTTCTTCTTAAGCACTACCAACGACTCTTTTTCTTTTCGTAAATCTGCCTTGAATGAATCACACC
This sequence comes from Chiridota heheva, assembly GCA_020152595.1. Taxonomy (NCBI): domain Eukaryota; kingdom Metazoa; phylum Echinodermata; class Holothuroidea; order Apodida; family Chiridotidae; genus Chiridota; species Chiridota heheva. Next base: position 117,012 of record JAIGNY010000020.1, read on the forward strand.
TGGACGATAGCACCATCGTCGACGCTCCGTTACTTACCAATTCTGCTATGTGAGTATAAAGTTAAAGAGTTTTAGATTTTGGTTAAAGACCAGTCATTGGTCATGACAATCTTAGGTACGGGTACCCGATAAATTTTTTAATTTTTCATAGCTCTACAATTTTTGTGGAACTGGCATGTTATTAGGCTTGCACTAAAATTATAGTAATTTCACTAACTCGGACCAAAAATAAGCTCAACAATGTCACTATCATTTTTTTGGTATATGTTGGTGTAGTTACCATGAATTTAGTGTTACCCTATTAATATACCACTAATACCAGTTCCACAAAAATTGTAGAGATAGAAAAAATAAAAAAAACATATTTTTTTCAAGATTATTTTTCGGGTACCCAGATCGGAACCAGATAACAGTAATGGATACCTGGTTACGATTTTTTGCTACCCGACTCAGGCCTAAGTACAATTGAATGCTTTTGATAGGTCGAAATATTTGCACACATAGACTGATTAGCCAATCAATAGCCGCCGCGGAAGTGACGTTACTGGCATGTCGCAATTATCAGTGGGTGTCAAACAATTTTCTTGAGGAGATTCCCTCTTTATGTGGGTAAACATGAGCTGGTGTCTGTTATAGGTTTAAAGACTGTTAAATCATAATTATTTACTATATGCAAATATAGAAATGTAATCCATGAAAAGTTCAGCAGATAGTACAAATATTAATATTCATTGGTGTTTGAGGGATTAATGATATAATGTTAATTTCAATTCAATTGATTTGTTTCTTCTCATCATATACATTGAAGCAATCAATTTACAAAGTACTGTGTAACAATATTGTAACAGAAAAAAATAGGAAGAAAAGAGAATTTTTACAAATTATAATCAAAAGCTCTGATGTGAAAAAGTAGTGCTCTACAATGCTCCTATGAGCTTGAAGGATAAGTTCAGGGGTCAAGCATGTTCTTGAAAGAGGACTTCAAAAGAAACAACATGGTGAAGAAAGCATTCAGAAATCTTATTCCGTTAAGGAGATATTCAAGTTTAAAGCTCATGTCTTATCTGTATAGAAAGGACTGCTGTAGTAAACCTACTATGGAAAGTTGGTGTCCTCATCCTCACATTCTTAACAATTTTTAATGTTTTTTTGAAGAAAGTTTATTTAATTTTTTTTACTATTTAAATAAATTCCCCTCAAACTTTCTTCATGTGGTATGTTATAAATTCCCTTACTAGATTCAGTTTTACTACTTATCTGACATATCCCATGGTTTTAAGCCTCAGAATCGCAGGACAAAATATGATAGAATACATAACGATTTTGAGGAATCTGAGGCTATGGCATCACAACTGGTCTTGATTTCAGTCGTTTCCATTACAATGATACCAAACTTTAAACTTGAATATCTCCTTAACGGAATAAGGTATTTGAATGGTTTTTTCACCGTTTTGTTTCTTTTGAAGTCCTTGTCCATATAAAATGGACTTGCTTGACCCTTGAACTAATCCTTAAATATCTCCTTAACAGAATCAGATTTTTGAATGTTTTTTTCACAATTTTGTTCCTTCTGAAGTCCTCGTCCATATAAGATAGACTTACTTGACTCCTGAACTAATCCTTTTACTGGTAGAAAGACTCCTGGGTAAAAAATGAAAATGAAAAAGTGATGACAGTCATGTAATCCTAAGAAAAGCCCCTATTGGTTTTTCATTGAAAATTTAATATTTAAAATGTAAATAAATTGATTTCTGTTGACCATTTAGAATGTTAAGGCCATTATTATAATAAAATGTATTGTGTAACTGTAAACATCATCACATGAGGCTAAAGGACATGATAGAGTTTAAAAGAACAGTCAAATGTAACTCTTCTTAGAAACTGGCATTAAAAAAATATATATATTTAAAAAAAAAAAACTTTAACTGCCATGTGTATGCATTCCGAGAGGTCCCTTTTGAAATGGAAGATGGAAAGGACGTTTTACGATTGCATTGAGTAATCGTTGCATTCCATTTATCACCTCAGGGATAATCGTCTCATTGATAATCGATTGGGAGATTTATAAGCAGACAATTTTGAAATCATTCTGGTTCAGGCGACCAGAAATTGTCAGTGAAACTTTTGTTGTGTATTGTGTAATGCGGTCTTAGAGTTCCCTTGTGAAATGATGATATTGGAGAGGGGGCATTTTAAGCTGGCATTTTGTAATCATTGCATTCCATCCTCAACTTAAGTGATGGTAATTTGATAATAATTGAATCCTAGATTCATAAGCGGACAATTTTAAAATCATTCTGACTTTATAGCTCAGGGCACCAGGAATTGTAGGTCAGTGCATGGTATAGTTAAACGGTCAAGTATACATTTAAAAACTCTTTGTAAAATTTGGATCTGTACTGTGTGTGCGTTCTTTGAGCTCCTTTGTAATATGGAAGACATTGGAGAGGGACCGTTGTAAAATGGTATCTATTTGGATCTGTACTGTGTGTGCGTTCTGTGAGCTCCTTTGTAATATGGAAGACATTGGAGAGGGACCATTGTAAAATGGTATCTATTTGGATCTGTACTGTGTGTATGCGTTCTGTGAGCTCCTTTGTAATATGGAAGACATTGGAGAGGGACCGTTGTAAAATGGTATCTATTTGGATCTGTACTGTGTGTGCGTTCTGTGAGCTCCTTTGTAATATGGAAGACATTGGAGAGGGACCGTTGTAAAATGGTATCTATTTGGATCTGTACTGTGTGTGCGTTCTGTGAGCTCCTTTGTGAAATGGAAGACATTGGAGAGGGACTGTTGTAAAATGGTATCTATTTGGATCTGTACTGTGTGTGCATTCTGTGAGCTCCTTTGTGAAATGGAAGACATTGGGGAGGGACCGTTGTAAAATGGTATCTATTTGGATCTGTACTGTGTGTGCGTTCTGTGAGCTCCTTTGTAATATGGAAGACATTGGAGAGGGACCGTTGTAAAATGGTATCTATTTGGATCTGTACTGTGTGTGCGTTCTGTGAGCTCCTTTGTAATATGGAAGACATTGGAGAGGGACCGTTGTAAAATGGTATCTATTTGGATCTGTACTGTGTGTGCGTTCTGTGAGCTCCTTTGTAATATGGAAGACATTGGAGAGGGACCGTTGTAAAATGGTATCTATTTGGATCTGTACTGTGTGTGCGTTCTGGGAGCTCCTTTGTAATATGGAAGACATTGGAGAGGGACCATTGTAAAATGGTATCTATTTGGATCTGTACTGTGTGTGCGTTCTGTGAGCTCCTTTGTGAAATGGAAGACATTGGAGAGGGACTGTTGTAAAATGGTATCTATTTGGATCTGTACTGTGTGTGCGTTCTGTGAGCTCCTTTGTGAAATGGAAGACATTGGAGAGGGACCGTTGTAAAATGGTATCTATTTGGATCTGTACTGTGTGTGCGTTCTGTGAGCTCCTTTGTAATATGGAAGACATTGGAGAGGGACCGTTGTAAAATGGTATCTATTTGGATCTGTACTGTGTGTGCGTTCTGTGAGCTCCTTTGTGAAATGGAAGACATTGAGAGGGACTGTTGTAAAATGGTATCTATTTGGATCTGTACTGTGTGTGCGTTCTGTGAGCTCCTTTGTGAAATGGAAGACATTGGAGAGGGACCGTTGTAAAATGGTATCTATTTGGATCTGTACTGTGTGTGCGTTCTGTGAGCTCCTTTGTAATATGGAAGACATTGGAGAGGGACCGTTGTAAAATGGTATCTATTTGGATCTGTACTGTGTGTGCGTTCTGTGAGCTCCTTTGTGAAATGGAAGACATTGGAGAGGGACCGTTGTAAAATGGTATCTATTTGGATCTGTACTGTGTGTGCGTTCTGTGAGCTCCTTTGTAATATGGAAGACATTGGAGAGGGACCGTTGTAAAATGGTATCTATTTGGATCTGTACTGTGTGTGCGTTGTAAAATGGTTCTGTGAGCTCCTTTGTAATATGGAAGACATTGGAGAGGGACCGTTGTAAAATGGTATCTATTTGGATCTGTACTGTGTGTGCGTTCTGTGAGCTCCTTTGTGATATGGAAGACATTGGAGAGGGACCGTTGTAAAATGGTATCTATTTGGATCTGTACTGTGTGTGCGCTCTGTGAGCTCCTTTGTAATATGGAAGACATTGGAGAGGGACCGTTGTAAAATGGTATCTATTTGGATCTGTACTGTGTGTGCGTTCTGTGAGCTCCTTTGTAATATGGAAGACATTGGAGAGGGACCGTTGTACAATGGTATCTATTTGGATCTGTACTGTGTGTGCGTTCTGTGAGCTCCTTTGTGAAATGGAAGACATTGAGAGGGACCGTTGTAAAATGGTATCTATTTGGATCTGTACTGTGTGTGCGTTCTGTGAGCTCCTTTGTGAAATGGAAGACATTGGAGAGGGACCGTTGTAAAATGGTATCTATTTGGATCTGTACTGTGTGTGCGTTCTGTGAGCTCCTTTGTAATATGGAATACATTGGAGAGGGACCGTTGTAAAATGGTATCTATTTGGATCTGTACTGTGTGTGCGTTCTGTGAGCTCCTTTGTAATATGGAAGACATTGGAAAGGGACGGTTGTAAAATGGTATCTATTTGGATCTGTACTGTGTGTGCGTTCTGTGAGCTCCTTTGTGAAATGGAAGACATTGGAGAGGGACCGTTGTAAAATGGTATCTATTTGGATCTGTACTGTGTGTGCGTTCTGTGAGCTCCTTTGTGAAATGGAAGACATTGGAGAGGGACCGTTGTAAAATGGTATCTATTTGGATCTGTACTGTGTGTGCGTTCTGTGAGCTCCTTTGTGAAATGGAAGACATTGGAGAGGACCGTTGTAAAATGGTATCTATTTGGATCTGTACTGTGTGTGCGTTCTGTGAGCTCCTTTGTGAAATGGAAGACATTGGAGAGGGACCGTTGTAAAATGGTATCTATTTCGATCTGTACTGTGTGTGCGTTCTGTGAGCTCCTTTGTGAAATGAAAGACATTGGAGAGGGACTGTTGTAAAATGGTATCTATTTGGATCTGTACTGTGTGTGCGTTCTGTGAGCTCCTTTGTAATATGGAAGACATTGGAGAGGGACCGTTGTAAAATGGTATCTATTTGGATCTGTACTGTGTGTGCGTTCTGTGAGCTCCTTTGTGAAATGGAAGACATTGGAGAGGGACCGTTGTAAAATGGTATCTATTTGGATCTGTACTGTGTGTGCGTTCTGTGAGCTCCTTTGTGAAATGGAAGACATTGGAGAGGGACCGTTGTAAAATGGTATCTATTTGGATCTGTACTGTGTGTGCGTTCTGTGAGCTCCTTTGTAATATGGAAGACATTGGAGAGGGACCGTTGTAAAATGGTATCTATTTGGATCTGTACTGTGTGTGCGTTCTGTGAGCTCCTTTGTAATATGGAAGACATTGGAGACGGACCGTTGTAAAATGGTATCTATTTGGATCTGTACTGTGTGTGCGTTCTGTGAGCTCCTTTGTGAAATGGAAGACATTGGAGAGGGACCGTTGTAAAATGGTATCTATTTGGATCTGTACTGTGTGTGCGTTCTGTGAGCTCCTTTGTAATATGGAAGACATTGGAGAGGGACCGTTGTACAATGGTATCTATTTGGATCTGTACTGTGTGTGCGTTCTGTGAGCTCCTTTGTGAAATGGAAGACATTGGAGAGGGACTGTTGTAAAATGGTATCTATTTGGATCTGTACTGTGTGTGCGTTCTGTGAGCTCCTTTGTAATATGGAAGACATTGGAGAGGGACCGTTGTAAAATGTTATCTATTTGGATCTGTACTGTGTGTGCGTTCTGTGAGCTCCTTTGTAATATGGAAGACATTGGAGAGGGACCGTTGTAAAATGGTATCTATTTGGATCTGTACTGTGTGTGCGTTCTGTGAGCTCCTTTGTGAAATGGAAGACATTGGAGAGGGACCGTTGTAAAATGGTATCTATTTGGATCTGTACTGTGTGTGCGTTCTGTGAGCTCCTTTGTGAAATGGAAGACATTGGAGAGGGACCGTTGTAAAATGGTATCTATTTGGATCTGTACTGTGTGTGCGTTCTGTGAGCTCCTTTGTAATATGGAAGACATTGGAGAGGGACCGTTGTAAAATGGTATCTATTTGGATCTGTACTGTGTGTGCGTTCTGTGAGCTCCTTTGTAATATGGAAGACATTGGAGAGGGACCGTTGTAAAATGGTATCTATTTGGATCTGTACTGTGTGTGCATTCTGTGAGCTCCTTTGTAATATGGAAGACATTGGAGAGGGACCGTTGTAAAATGGTATCTATTTGGATCTGTACTGTGTGTGCATTCTGTGAGCTCCTTTGTGAAATGGAAGACATTGGAGAGGGACCGTTCGTTGTAAAATGGTATCTATTTGGATCTGTACTGTGTGTGCGTTCTGTGAGCTCCTTTGTGAAATGGAAGACATTGGAGAGGGACCGTTGTAAAATGGTATCTATTTGGATCTGTACTGTGTGTGCGTTCTGTGAGCTCCTTTGTAATATGGAAGACATTGGAGAGGGACCGTTGTAAAATGGTATCTATTTGGATCTGTACTGTGTGTGCGTTCTGTGAGCTCCTTTCTGAAATGGAAGACATTGGAGAGGGACCGTTGTAAAATGGTATCTATTTGGATCTGTACTGTGTGTGCGTTCTGTGAGCTTCTTTGTGAAATGGAAGACATTGGAGAGGGACCGTTGTAAAATGGTATCTATTTGGATCTGTACTGTGTGTGCATTCTGTGAGCTCCTTTGTAATATGGAAGACATTGGAGAGGGACCGTTGTAAAATGGTATCTATTTGGATCTGTACTGTGTGTGCATTCTGTGAGCTCCTTTGTAATATGGAAGACATTGGAGAGGGACCGTTGTAAAATGGTATCTATTTGGATCTGTACTGTGTGTGCGTTCTGTGAGCTCCTTTGTAATATGGAAGACATTGGAGAGGGACCGTTGTAAAATGGTATCTATTTGGATCTGTACTGTGTGTGCGTTTTGTGAGCTTCTTTGTGAAATGGAAGACATTGGAGAGGGACCGTTGTAAAATGGTATCTATTTGGATCTGTACTGTGTGTGCGTTCTGTGAGCTCCTTTGTAATATGGAAGACATTGGAGAGGGACCGTTGTAAAATGGTATCTATTTGGATCTGTACTGTGTGTGCGTTCTGTGAGCTCCTTTGTAATATGGAAGACATTGGAGAGGGACCGTTGTACAATGGTATCTATTTGGATCTGTACTGTGTGTGCGTTCTGTGAGCTCCTTTGTGAAATGGAAGACATTGGAGAGGGACCGTTGTAAAATGGTATCTATTTGGATCTGTACTGTGTGTGCGTTCTGTGAGCTCCTTTGTGAAATGGAAGACATTGGAGAGGGACCGTTGTAAAATGGTATCTATTGACCATTTTATTTCATCCATCACCTTCAGTGATATTTGTTTTGATGATAATTAATTGCGAGATTCATAAGCAGGGTGACAATTTTGAAATGTACAGTGTTAGTGCGATTACAGGGAAATCTTGGTGCTTCCTCTTGTAAATCCTTTTGTTTTTTGAAATGGTGCAGGAAGTTACAACCAACAATGTTTGGAGTCGTTGCCACGCCCCAAATAAAATTCTTGCAGGAGTAGACTTTCTCATCATTTTCAGTGACTGAGATTGTGGAGAGAAATTTAAAGAATTAAATAGTGGGTAGTTGGCTCCAATTCATGTTCACAATTTCAAAGTCAACATTGATAAGTTCTTTATTAACTCTGGGCGTCTTTGATTTTTTTTTGTGTGGTGGTGGTGTTAGTTTGGGCTTTTTATGGGGTGGGGGTGACTATCCCCTCTTAGCCCGTAATCTTGTTATGTTCAATCAAGATTTTGAGCTGTCTGCCCGGTTGTACATCAACAAATCTGCATGAATTAAGAAGTAATCAAACTTTTATCAGCCAAAACTAAAAATGCTCGTTTCAAAATGAAAGAACTGATCTGCTCAGATTGTAATATTTACACTTTCAACCAACATCATTAGTTGTTGTGCTCCTTACATTTTCAACCAATAGCATTAGTTGGTGTGCTCCTTACACTTTCAACCAATAGCATTAGTTGTTGTGCTCCTTACATTTTCAACCAATAGCATTAGTTGTTGTGCTCCTTACACTTTCAACCAATAGCATTAGTTGTTGAGCTCCTTACACTTTTAACCAACATCATTAGTTGTTGTGCTCCTTACACTTTTAACCAATAGCATTAGTTGTTGTGCTCCTTGCACTTTCAACCAACATCATTAGTTGTTGTGCTCCTTACATTTTCAACCAATAGCATTAGTCGTTGTGCTCCTTACACTTTCAACCAATAGCATTAGTTGTTGTGCTCCTTACACTTTCAAACAGTCAGACCGGACCTGATATACAGTACAGTCGGGAATAACCGTACACGCTAAGTGCGGGGCGTTAGTGCACTTACCACCATGATGAATGGAGCTGCCCAAGCGCAAAATCGCGCTAAACGTGGGTTACCGCGCTAACATCACCGAGCTTGCAGCCCTGCAGCTTCTATTCACCTGTGACTTAACGCGCTAAAAATCGATACACACTGTATGCATTATGTCAATCAAGATCGAAGTGCCTGTGCTTTGTAAAGGGACTCCTAACGTTGCACAGTTATAATAATCTGCTTATCGGATTAGGCCTGGCAGACTTTTTCTTTAGCAAAATGTTTTAACGCGAGGCCTAGAGGAATTAAAAACTTTCGTAAAATATTATTTTGTTTTCATTCAGTTTCACGTTGAACTCTGGGATATAAATATTTTTTAATTCAGTCAGCATCGCAACGTTCAGAATCACAGTACACAGTACATAGGCCCTACTTGCAATATTCGCTACGAAATGAGGCAATGTCTTCATTTGCATTGCATTTTTCGGACGGAATTTTCAATAAAAATACTTATTAAATCCTTTGGGGAAAAAATTGATGTGAAAATTGAATCAATCCTTCGATTGAATTTAATTTTTTTACAGTTTTGGACAAACAAAATGAATTTCAGACAAACAAAACTGATTCTGGCGATGTTTTTGATTGAATTTAGCTATCCTATCACACAGTCACATTAAAAAGCCTAGCGTTAGGCTACATGCTTTAATCGATGTGTAATGGTGTTCTGCTTTTGTTATACAATTAGAATTAGGACATAAGAGCTAATATTTCTAAGCTTTGCTGATATTGGTAGGAGGGTTCTGTTAAATATTAATGACTAAATATTTCGTTTGATATTTTTCACGATTATAGATCTACTGTTAGGCCAAATGTTGAGGATGGGAAATGAATAATTTTAAACTGATGTTGACATGTTTGTCTTATATTTTTTCCACAGCTTCGAACTCTGAGCCTTTGTCAGTTTTGCAGATTAGACAAGATACATTGAAAAATCCCTGGGCCAGTATGGATGCTTATTAATTGCTTTGTCAGTCTAAGTCAACAAGAATTTACAAAAAAACTTTTAAGAGCTTTTTTTTTTTTTTTTTTTGCATGAATAATTATTTTTATAGTAACGTTTATCCAATATCAAGGACATCCGGCTTCAGCCAGTATGAAGAAAAACAGCTACAGCATTTGGCCGTGAAAAAAAGAGGCAGAAGTCAAGAGGGTCTCTAAACTCGTGTCGCGTTGAACCTTTCTTTCTTACTATTAGGCCTACTTGATACAGTAAATAAAAAATTCCTGTGCATGTGTCAAGTAATGTTGGGCGTAATGAAATGCTGTTACTGCTTTTTCTTCCACTTGTGTAGAGTACTTTTTTTATATTCCAGTTTATGTACAAAACAGAGTGAGTGATATTAGAAAAAGTGTAGGCCTAAATTAACTAAGCTCAATTGGGTAAAAAAAAAGAAGTGAAATTTAGTGCTGTCAAAACTGCACATAAAATAGGTAAGCCTGCATTGCTTCATTCCATGAAAATTGCAATATCAGGGTGGCAATGGTTTTCAAATTGGTCTTGTGTTAATTATAAAAGCAATGGTTTTCAAATTGGTCTTGTGTTATTTATCCACAACAAAATTAATTGACAACATTAATCTCCCCCCCCCCCCTCCTCCTCTCATCTGCCATATGAAACCTGTGTCAGGGCCCTGAATATTGGTTTGATCATATTTATGTAGATCCTATTTTTAAAATATGATACAGGACTTAGGTTTTGATAGGATTTTCTCCACAGATGACCGATGGTGGTTAAAGGTGAAGTGAAGCCTGGTCCAATTCTTAATTATCATTTTACCTGCTTTTTTTTTTTTTTTTTTTTTTTTTTTTACCCAATGTCTTGTTTTTAAAATAATTATATTCCAAAGTTATTTTCTGTCGGAACTTACCTCCACTCTTGACTAACTGACTTGGTTTTACTTCACTTCATTTCAAATGTTTCGATCGATGCTTCTTTGTGAAGTGGTACGAGAAAATTTAAACGAATATTTTCCCTGCCATCGGGTAATATACAGTACAACATCCCGTCACAGACCTGGTTATAACAGAGTTTACCTCAGCAGGTACAAGTGTTGCTACCGCATAAGACTTCACATTTCCAGGAATCAAAAACAGAAGATTTCCATCATGCCTAATTGAGCATCTTAACATTTTCTTAAAAATTTGGCAGATATATTCTATCATTATTAACTAGCATGCTTGTTCGGCATAACGACACATTAAAGGAGGCATAAAGTCTGATACAATCATTATTTCATATGATAGAGAATACAAGATCTTAACCAACTGCCAAAAACATCAGAGTCAAATTCCTATCTCAAGTTATTCATGTTTGAAATGGACACAGGGGGGCTGCCATTTTGTTCAATTCTGTATTGAAATATTGTGCATGATGACATAGACTCCCCAATAGGGACATAAAGATTATAATGTAATTCTTTACATATGTGATTAAAGTCTTTTATTTCAAAATGATGTGACACAAAGTTATATCAGCATGTTTTGATTTTTCAATTTCATGAATACACAAAATTTTCCTTCACCCTTACAAAATAAAAACACTTGTTCATAAGCTAGAAAACTTGAGGTACATTTTAAAGAAATACAAAGCATTCCAAGATCCTGCTGGGCCGATGACATAATCTGCATGTTTTGCAATCAAAATGGCAGCTACCATGGTACTATAAAGTAGTAGCATTAAAGTTTTTAACAATTAAACAAAAATATGTTAGATTGCTTGGAAGTTATGGAACTTGGTCAGAAAATTAGTTATTTTCAATTATATTATAATGAAATAAAGAATTATGTCAGACTGTGCCTCCTTTAACAGTGAAGTCATTTGTGCCAAAAGAGGTTATATATGAATGATTATTGCTTTAGATTGACTAACATTCAACATTATGTAATGTTTTAATCAGCAAACTATATATTCCAGCTTATAAATACCTCTGCTTTTAAATGCAATCGATGGTGAAACTCATATTGAGTATAGTTCAAAGAAACGACCATTTTTAACAGCTGTGGTTATGATACACATCCCTCAGTATGGTTGACATTGAGATTGTGGAAGCAAGTTGTTAAGAACAAATAAACTAATAGTCGTTAAGAACAAATGGGACTCACCACGAAATACAATCATTATTTCCATAAAATTCCCTCAAGGAAGGGGGATCCCCTTCCTGCAGTACTTTAATGATGAAGTAAGGAATTGTAAATGAAGGCCCAAGCAGTACTCAGGCATGTGAGAGACACTTGATAAAAAAAAAGCTGAAAGTAGCTTATTAAAAATAAATGTTGAAAAAATTAAAACAGTTTATTGCTGCGCGAGAAGGCGCAAGCGAGCTAAATGCGCTTGTGAAACACTTTTGGCGTGGGGCCAGGGGCCCACTTAAGGGTTCCTGGTGGGGTTCAAGGAAACAGAAAATTTGATTTTCTGTGACTAGGAAAAAGGTCTCCTGAAAGAATTTTTTATTTTAAAGAAGCTGATTTTCTTAATAAATCACCCCCTCCTTCCCCTGACGTCATGTTTTGATGTTTATAAATCAGTGGAAAATGAAAATAACTGCATCACAATTGCCACAAACCCCATTAGCAATATCATGGCACCCTTAAGGGTAGAGTTGGTTCTCTATTCCCTTCTACCATAGCACCACAGTGGACATAGGTTGGGCCAAGTCCTGGGTGACATAATGGCGGGCCACTCCATAAATGTTGCCAATAAGGGTTTAAGGAACCATTAACTGACATCCATGTACCAATATTCCATTTTCACAAGTACATAGTCGGGCCGAAGCCAACAGTCGGGGAAATGGCAGTGACAAGTTAAATGCTTTTAACGATTATCTTAACTTTTATTCTTATTGTGAGTTGTCTTCACTTCTCTCAAAAATTTCCAGTAAATTCTTGCATTTGCATTTCCAAAAGGGGCTGAAATTTACTTAAAATCAATGATTCATCTGATTGATACATCTCAAAGACAGCAATTAACGTTTTTAAAACTATTTTCGATCAAATTTAACCTCTGGGCTGTCTCTCTATAAATTATCACGGTTAGGCCTAACATTAGGCCTTTCACCCAGTTTTACTATAAGATGGCAACTAGCCTAACATACTGTAATGCGTTCAAACTTCAAGGAATAAAGAAAAGTCTGGCGAAATCGTATTAACGTTAGACTCTTGTCTAATAAATTACAGTCTCAAAGTATGTAAGAAATCTACGCTACACACAGGTTTTACGGCAGAATTTTTTTGTTTATCTCGCAAAAAAGAAGACAAAAAGTTTCGCTGAAATAAATTTATAAAACACTAGTGCTAGGTGCAGTGATGCATGTACACAGATTGGGATTACACTCGGTGCAGTTAAGTTAGGTATGCGCTAACAAGCTTAGCGCAATGAGACGTAATACTATTACCGCGTTAACCTCTTTGAGGGAGGAGCAGATTAAAATGGGATTATCGGACGCGCTTAGCGCAGAGTTGGGGCAAGTGCCGTCGGTGCATGAAAGACACGAATACAATGGCGGCGGTAAGGGCATTAATCGCGGTAAATAATCCGCGCTAACTGCGATATCGGTACGCTTATTCCCGACTGTACTGTATAAGCAGGTTGGGTCAGACTTTTTCTCTTTATTTTCTGTATTCTGAAACCACAAGCAATTAGGATCAAATTTCCCTTATCAATGGCTCTATTGTACTAGTTCTCCATTTGGTCCTGGGTTGTTGTGTAAGTTGGTGTTAAGCATCAAATTAGCAATGTATGAAGTCCTTATTGTGTGGTTGAGTGGTTATTTTGATTAAGATAAGTGGTGTCATTATTTGTTACATTAAGTCTGTGGCAATGATTTGCTGGAACAAATTTTTAAGGAGAAGGATAAGTCATAATCAGTTCGGGAGATTCCCCTTTTCAGGAGAAAAATTATTTTCTTCGAAGAGGGGACCGCAGAGGGAAAAACCTATGTAAATAATGTAACTTCTGGATTTCCATTTACAAGTGCTTTGACCTTCGGTTTTTAATTAGCGTATATGCGGTCATTGTATGTGCGAAGTCACCATGCTGCCTTGTGTGCATACCTGTTTGTGCAATGGACATTCTGTGTCTTGTTTGGTACTGGATCGTGTCTACGTTACTTCTATAATCCCAAGCAAAAACAGGCCAGAATTTGTAAGTTAGTCATTAAATATCTCCTAAACGCCGTGGTGGATGCCATTTGGGAGCCGGATAATTTGTAGATTGATAAGTATAGATTTTGAAGATACAAATATGAAATTGACGAACTTGGTTATAAAATTGATAGAATCTGTACAAGTTCAGTGCCATAGCGTTACGCTGTTTCATTAGAGGAATCATGGGTAATTTTAAAAGGGCATCTGAGATTTTCCCTCTTTGGGAGAAAATGAATTCTCCTGGAGAGGAGAATCTCCTGAACTGATGATATAAATTGCTATGTATTCGTAGACCTTTATGAAATACAGGAAGCACAAGATTTGTAATTAACATTTACAACTAATTCTGATGACTTTTCAGAAGGAATCAAGAAGAAGAAGACATAATGGCCACAGTGGAGAGTATACAGCACACGACGTACCTGCATGTACAGGACTCTTACACCACACATGGTAAGTCTGCCTTATATCACATGGTGGCATCGGGTGGGATAGGGTGAAGAACTGCTTTTGGTTTTTGATTGTTTGCAAGTTGTCCTTAAGAAGAAAGTAAATAGATAGAAATTCAAATTTTAATCTACTGCAAGCGAAGATGTGGCAGTACATGTTGCTGTGTTTCCATGTTTTTACCACGACATGCTAAGACATGTAACCTGTGTTACCCACTAAGACAAGTATTCTGTATTGCCTGCTAAGACAAGTATCCTGTGTTGCCCACTAAGACAAGTATTCTGTATTGCCTGCTAAGACAAGTATCCTGTGTTGCCTACTAAGACAAGTATCCTGTGTTGCCTACTAAGACAAGTATCCTGTGTTGCCTACTAAGACAAGTATCCTGTGTTGCCTACTAAGGCAAGTATCCTGTGTTGCCTACTAAGACAAGTATCCTGTGTTGCCCACTAAGACACGTATCCTGTGTTGCCTACTAAGACAACTATCCTGTGTTGCCCACTAAGACAAGTATCCTGTGTTGCCTACTAAGACAAGTATCCTGTGTTGCCTACTAAGGGAGTCGAGCCAACTCGAGATATACGGGATTCTGCGTTCTTTTTTAAGCCGCCGCGTTAGGCCGCGTGGACAAAAGAAATCGTTTTACCGCGGAATCACGTACGGATTAAAACACCCAAATGCGCTCAGGCATAGAGCTCATTAACTTGCATCCATTGTGTGCTGTATACAATGGCCCCTAATCACTGCGAGATCGCGGAGAATCTCGCGGTAATGTTACATGCAAATGACATGATTTTGTGGTCTGATAAATAAAAGGTTTTCAAGGTAACTGTTAACCGCTACGCAGATTTATTGTAACGGTTTCCATTGTAACTAGAATAATCCAACTTACTCACCCCTGTTGTAATTACAACTAGTGTTAGGTCGTTACTACACACATACCACATGCCCACCGTATACCTGTACTGTAGGCTATGAAGTTTCATGTGGGCCGTACGGTCACATAAGTAACACGTGCATTACATATTGCAATTTTCTAGAATAAAATCTTGCATTGTGTCGTGTAATTTCTTCTAGTATTACGTCCAGCAATAAAGGTATAAAGAACTTGCGTTCTTTTAGCTTCAAACTTTTGACCTACTTACGGGAACAAATTTGAAATAAATCTTACCATTAATTTTGTGTCTTTAAAAAAGAAAAGAAAAAAGGAATACACATTTTCAACCTTGGTACTACACAGAAGGACCGTTTTCTGTTGTCCGAGACGTAATATGGGTCGAAGAAATACTTTTGTTTTCCATCGTTTTTTCTACTCTCAGATTTTGTTTAAAAGTAATGCACGAAAGGCAGATTGCATCCCCACGAACACTACACGAATACAAGCGCAGTGAGCATGCGTTAAAATCATTTTTCGTCCACGCCGGAACTACTTCCAACAAGCCGCGCTATGAATCTCTACTTGAAAAACCACGCTGTGTCGCCCATAGCGCACCTGTACAGCGCGCTGAAGGGACGTTCCTTGGACTCGTTATCATAACAGAAGCTTTGTGATTAAAGTAATATGCGGCATACACCCGAAATTCTGTCGAAAATACGTCGGTTGGTTTTACTGGTTGTATTTTCCCCAAAACAATTAATTCAAGGCATTAGTTCGAGTGATTAAAAAGTAATGTAATGCCAATGACATTAGTTATATTGAGGTAAAAACTTGAACTGTTTTTGTGTTGTCAAAAAAAAAAAAATGGAAATCAAAACAAATAAAGATGAAAAACAACGAAAATATTTTCCTAATTCGAATTAGCCCCCACATTTTATAAAAAGGTGCCATTGCTGTTGCATGTACATCTCTCATGTAATTGTACATACTATCAGCTACCACAAATCTTAATAAACTCTGTCCCTCACTGGGTGCCCAAATAATTGCTAGCCGAAACCCCCTCCAATAAAGAGAAAAACAAGCTTACCACCAATGAAGTGTTCACCCCCATAAATAAATTAGACTATAGCTACCGCCACTGTTCCTCCCTCTTTCGTTCTACCTCCCCCCTCCCTTCCCCCTCCCTCTGCAGTAAATTCTCTGCTACAGCAACTTCTCTGCTACAGCAGGGCCACTAGGAATCAAATGGGCCTGGTACATTTTGCTGACCACACTGCTTTAATACCCTAATATCGAACACGTGTTGTTTTTTTTCGTTTTCAGAGCGGTGTTGACATAAATATGTATTATTTTATCCTGACTTTCAAGGAATCTTGTTGAAGGGTTACGGGACTCGCCCATTGTCCATTATAGGCGCCTTTTTTATTTATATATATATATATATATATATATATATATATATATAGTGAAAATCTTACGTGTCTATTTAAAATAGATTTGAAAAAGTTGGTTAAGTAGCGGGGGAGGAGGGGGGGAAGGGAAGGGGGCGGGACAGAAAGGTTAATGCTTTGGACATTTCAGGGGGTCGAAAAGTTGGTTGCGAAATTCTAATGGGTGCACTAAATGAGTAATGACCAGTAAAGAAAATCGCATTTCTGAAAGTTAAGGACCATGATTCGAAAAATTAATATCTTTACCCTCGCAAAAAGTGTATATTTAGGATATAAAAACAAGACCTCCAGTGGCGTAGCTAGACATTTTCCTTCATTGCAGGAACACTTGTTTCTGTATTACATCCCCACTCCATTCCACCCGTTCAAGAATTCAACTGTTTGTTAGACATACGAACCCCATGAAATAAAGTCAACTTTTTGTTGTTTGCCAACTTGGTTTTAGGTGCCCGTCGGCTGCTCCTCGGCCATTTTATACATGTTAGGTGCAATGATAAACATTACGCCCACTCCCCCTCATTTGTCATTACATGAGCACCTGTTTCTGTATTACATCCCCACCCCACCCGTTTGAATAAGTCAACTGTCCGCTAGACATACGAACCCCATGAAACAAAGTCAACTCTTTTGTTCATTTGTTTTCTGCCAACTTGGTTTAAGGTGCCCGTCGGCCGCTCCTCAGCAGGCCGCGGCCATTTTATCAACATATCAAGTGCAATGATACACTAGAACAAGAGTGTTTCAACATCATTACACGGCACAAATTAAATCTGAGTCAAACAATACTTTTAAGGATGCACAAACATTTAAAATCGTGTCCAATAGATGAATAAATATATTCTTAATAAGAATAATATATTCGTAATAGGAGTATACACGGTATAAAACAAGAAGCTACATGGCTATAAATGACTGTGTCATTTGTAACGTGCCAAAGAAAAAATAATTACTATGAGATGGCTATAAATGGGTTTTTATATATGACTGTGTCATTTATAGTGTGCCAAAGAAAAATGTATTACTATGAGATATTGAACGATCATAGTTCTAATGGCGTGTAAGATGTTGATCAATAATAAAAAAAAATATATAAAAAAACCCAGCCGTAATTTGAACACCCGGGCTAAACACATAAAGTTTCGCGCAACTACTAAGACAACTGCAATGTGTAAGAAAATAATTTTTGTCCAAACTTCTGGCAACTAAAACATTGCGTTTGATATTCATGTAATCGATCTCTTCAAAACACTCCTTAATATTATTTAGAAGTAACACGAGTTGACGAGGGTGAAAGACATTTTATTGATTGATGTGAAACCCAATATTTCATTCACATCTTGAAAACGAAACATATTGCAATCGTCCAACAGTTTAGAAGGCGGGACTTGGTAAATTCGGCTGTAGCTCTCTAGATATATAAAATCTGGGTCAGCGCCAAACTTGTCTTCGAGCAGTGATGCGGTGAATTATGCTGCATCGTATAAAAAATAGTGCACTTTAAAAGGGTTTCATTCAATGATTTTGTCGTTTTATTTTCCCCCCAAACAGCTCTAACCTCGTTTGGGCTGTTATGTAATAATGAATATTCCAATGTTTGCAATTTACATAAAAAACAAGGGATGATTATTTGTTTGCTCGTATATGCATAAAGTTAACTACACGCATACCACGTGTACTACGTTAACCTTCCACACCTGGGGGGGGTGTCGGACAACATAGCGTAAGAATATATTGTATTTTAAGCGGGCGGTTTCCTCATTAATTATGTCAACGTGTGAAAACAAGAACATTACGCAGTAAACATAATCTGTCCGTAAATGTGCAGAAAGTTCAATAAAACAACTACTTTTTGATGAATTGGTTGTTACTTTGTAAGGGAATGTTAAAAGACACATTCTGTAATTCCCATCTCAAAAGGTATGATTTATTTTCATTACACAAACTGATACTGCGATATTGGGTTGTATGCAGTCTCAGATAGGCTTACGAAGCGTATGTATATTTCTGAATCAGAAACTTTTTTAAGTGATCATAAAAGTCCTGCGCCTCTTAACCTCTTCGTCATTTATACATTTCACGAAATGTGTAGCTAGGGGTCTCCGTCCCCCCCCCCCTCCCTCTCTAATTGAAATGTGTCTTTTGTTTTGATTTTCCGTAATTAAATCTTTACATAATCTTTCAACAAACCGCGCGCCCTTGATAATAAGTAGGCCACCACCTGGGCAAGGTCATAAATCACCCAGTCAGAATTGGGTTTTGGAAATGTTTGAAGTGTCAATGAAATATAATATCTTTGAACAAGCGCCATTAAACAATAAATAAGTGGGGTACTGGGGCAGTTCCCACGAAAACTGGGTTTTGTTCAAAAAAAATCATTTTATGTTCGGAGGTAACAGAAAGCTGTGGGTGCAAAGTTTGCAGGAATGCTAGTGAATGAGAAAGTTGCCGATCTGAGTTTATTTCCATTCAATCTTTCTATGGTGCATACCAGTTTGCCGTATTCATAATTTTTATGTTTTTATCAACAATTTTTGTTACCAAATGATACAAAGACTTGGAGAGAGCTTTTTTTCACAAGGATCTACCTTTTTAATAGTGTAGGGGTATTTTATTTACATGCCGGAACAGTAGGAATTTTGTTAAGTTTAAAAAAGATCTACCTTTTTAATAGTGTAGGGTATTTTATTTACATGCCGGGACAGGAATTTTGTTAAGTTTGGACCATTATCTGTGAGCAATTTCGCGATCGATATTACTGATATTTATCTTTATTTTTATTGGATTAAATTCGGAATAAAGTCGGCAAAATTGAGTAAGTTGATTATTTCTTTTTCAGTCACAGCTTTACTCTGGTCAGTAAAACTTCAGTGCACAAATAAGTATAGGCTTAAAATAAACCAAAGTTTAAAATTCCCGATTTTGACTAAAACATTGATGTCATCAATCTATGAAAAATTGAACACAGTAGGTCTAACAAGAAAAGCATAAACAAAAATGAAAATGTAAAACATTATTTGGTCATGATTTCTTGATTCTTGAAATGTTGTGAAAGATAAGAAAGAAAAAGACTTAAAATTTTAAGTTGTTAAAAGATATTTTGAAATTGTTCTTCTTTTCTTTTTTCTTTTTTTTGATAAAAGATCAATATCATTATCACTGCGAAATTAAAGCCGAGAGACATTTAAGGACTCATTAATTTTCAGTTTTTCCCTAGTTTAAAAACTGATACATTTTGGCTCGACGAAACTATTTTAACTGATACAGTACTGTTAACAGGAGTTTGTCAGTTGAATCACGATATTATTTTTAACTTGTTTTGAACATCTTATTTTTCGCGGAACACGTCAGGAGCAATAACAGCTTATTTTTTTTCTTCTTGTTTAACCCGAGTACTTGACCTTCACAATCCCATTACGTTTCCGAAATAAGATTAATGTAACGGTATATTATTTTTTGCTCAGTTGAAGCATGGAGCTATTACTAGCTTCATGGTTGGAGGTACTTTTCAATAGGATTACCAGCGATATCCTGCGCAATATCGCGAGGTATTGTTCCTATTGTTATGCAGGAAAGTGTGTTGGTACAATGGCTTCACTGAACCATGTTTTATGGGTGCGTTTAATCCGTCATGAATAGAAAAAAATCCCGCAGTTTTGCGAGATTCGGCGGCATGCCGCATATCGCAAGTTGGCTCGCCTCCCTAAGGCAAGTATCCTGTGTTGCCCACTAAGACAAGTATCCTGCGTTGCCTACTAAGACAAGTATCCTGCGTTGCCTACTAAGGCAAGTATCCTGTGTTGCCTACTAAGACAAGTATCCTGTGTTGCCTACTTAGATAAGTATCCTGTGTTGCCCACTAAGACAAGTCTCCTGTGTTGCCTACTAAGACAAGTATCCTGTGTTGCCTACTAAGACAAGTATCCTGTGTTGCCCACTAAGACAAGTATCCTGTGTTGCCTACTAAGACAAGTATCCTGTGTTGCCTACTAAGACAAGTATCCTGTGTTGCCTACTAAGACAAGTATCCTGTGTTGCCCACTAAGACAAGTATCCTGTGTTGTCTACTAAGACAAGTATCCTGTGTTGCCTACTAAGACAAGTATCCTGTGTTGCCTACTAAGACAAGTATCCTGTGTTGCCTACTAAGACAACTATCCTGTGTTGCCTACTAAGACAAGTATCCTGTGTTGCCTACTAAGGCAAGTATCCTGTGTTGCCTACTAAGGCAAGTATCCTGTGTTGCCTACTAAGACAAGTATCCTGTGTTGCCTACTAAGACAAGTATCCTGTGTTGCCCACTAAGACAAGTATCCTGTGTTGCCTACTAAGACAAGTATCCTGTGTTGCCTACTAAGACAAGTATCCTGTGTTGCCTACTAAGGCAAGTATCCTGTGTTGCCTACTAAGACAAGTATCCTGTGTTGCCTACTAAGACAACTATCCTGTGTTGCCTACTAAGACAAGTATCCTGTGTTGCCTACTAAGACAAATATCCTGTGCTGCCCACTAAGACAAGTATTCTGGGTTGCCTGCTAAGACAAGTATCCTGTGCTGCCTACTAGACAAGTATCCTGTGTTGCCTACTAAGACAAGTATCCTGTGTTGCCTACTAAGACAAGTATCCTGTGTTGCCTACTTAGATAAGTATCCTGTGTTGCCTGCTAAGACAAGTATCCTGTGTTGCCTACTAAGACAAGTATCCTGTGTTGCCTACTAAGACAAGTATCCTGTGCTGCCCACTAAGACAAGTATTCTGGGTTGGCTGCTAAGACAAGTATCCTGTGCTGCCTACTAGACAAGTATCCTGTGTTGCCTACTAAGACAAGTATCCTGTGTTGCCCACTAAGACAAGTATCCTGTGTTGTCTACTAAGACAAGTATCCTGTGTTGCCTACTTAGATAAGTATCCTGTGTTGCCTGCTAAGACAAGTATCCTGTGTTGCCTACTAAGACAAGTATCCTGTGTTGCCTACTTAGATAAGTATCCTGTGTTGCCTGCTAAGACAAGTATCCTGTGCTGCCTACTAAGACAAGTATCCTGTGTTGCCTACTAAGACAAGTATCCTGTGCTGCCCACTAAGACAAGTATTCTGGGTTGCCTGCTAAGACAAGTATCCTGTGCTGCCTACTAGACAAGTATCCTGTGTTGCCTACTAAGACAAGTATCCTGTGTTGCCTACTAAGACAAGTATCCTGTGTTGCCTACTTAGATAAGTATCCTGTGTTGCCTGCTAAGACAAGTATCCTGTGTTGCCTACTAAGACAAGTATCCTGTGTTGCCTACTAAGACAAGTATCCTGTGCTGCCCACTAAGACAAGTATTCTGGGTTGCCTGCTAAGACAAGTATCCTGTGCTGCCTACTAGACAAGTATCCTGTGTTGCCTACTAAGACAAGTATCCTGTGTTGCCTACTAAGACAAGTATCCTGTGTTGCCTACTTAGATAAGTATCCTGTGTTGCCTGCTAAGACAAGTATCCTGTGTTGCCTACTAAGACAAGTATCCTGTGTTGCCTACTAAGACAAGTATCCTGTGTTGCCTACTAAGACAAGTATCCTGTGTTGCCTTCTTAGATAAGTATCCTGTGTTGCCTACTTAGATAAGTATCCTGTGTTGCCCACTAAGACAAGTATCCTGTGTTGCCTACTTAGATAAGTATCCTGTGTTGCCCACTAAGACAAGTATCCTGTGTTGCCTACTTAGATAAGTATCCTGTGTTGCCCACTAAGACAAGTATCCTGTGTTGCCTACTAAGACAAGTATCCTGTGTTGCCTACTAAGACAAGTATCCTGTGTTGCCTACTAAGGCAAGTATCCTGTGTTGCCTACTAAGACAAGTATCCTGTGTTGCCCACTAAGACAAGTATCCTGTGTTGCCTACTTAGATAAGTATCCTGTGTTGCCCACTAAGACAAGTATCCTGTGTTGCCTACTTAGATAAGTATCCTGTGTTGCCCACTAAGACAAGTATCCTGTGTTGCCTACTTAGATAAGTATCCTGTGTTGCCTACTTAGATAACTATCCTGTGTTGCCCACTAAGACCAGTATCCTGTGTTGCCTACTTAGATAAGTATGCTGTGTTGCCCACTAAGACAAGTATCCTGTGTTGCCTACTTAGATAAGTATCCTGTGCTGCCCACTAAGACAAGTATCCTGTGTTGCCTACTCAGATAAGTATCCTGTGTTGCCTACTTAGATAAGTATCCTGTGTTGCCCACTAAGACAAGTATCCTGTGTTGCCTACTTAGATAAGTATCCTGTGTTGCCCACTAAGACAAGTATTCTGTGTTGCCTACTTAGATAAGTATCCTGTGTTGCCCACTAAGACAAGTATTCTGTGTTGCCTACTTAGATAAGTATCCTGTGTTGCCTACTTAGATAAGTATCCTGTGTTGCCCACTAAGACAAGTATCCTGTGTTGCCTACTTAGATAAGTATCCTGTGTTGCCTACTTAGATAACTATCCTGTGTTGCCCACTAAGACCAGTATCCTGTGTTGCCTACTTAGATAAGTATGCTGTGTTGCCTACTTAGATAAGTATCCTGTGTTGCCCACTAAGACAAGTATTCTGTGTTGCCTACTTAGATAAGTATCCTGTGTTGCCTACTTAGATAAGTATCCTGTGTTGCCCACTAAGACAAGTATCCTGTGTTGCCTACTTAGATAAGTATCCTGTGTTGCCTACTTAGATAACTATCCTGTGTTGCCCACTAAGACCAGTATCCTGTGTTGCCTACTTAGATAAGTATGCTGTGTTGCCCACTAAGACAAGTATCATGTGTTGCCTACTTAGATAAGTATCCTGTGCTGCCCACTAAGACAAGTATCCTGTGTTGCCTACTCAGATAAGTATCCTGTGTTGCCTACTTAGATAAGTATCCTGTGTTGCCCACTAAGACAAGTATCCTGTGTTGCCTACTTAGATAAGTATCCTGTGTTGCCCACTAAGACAAGTATTCTGTGTTGCCTACTTAGATAAGTATCCTGTGTTACCCACTAAGACAAGTATCCTGTGTTACCCACTAAGACAAGTATCCTGTGTTGCCTACTAAGACAAGTATCCTGTGTTGCCTACTTAGATAAGTATCCTGTGTTGCCTACTAAGACAAGTATCCTGTGTTGCCTACTAAGACAACTATCCTGTGTTGCCTACTAAGACAAGTATCCTGTGTTGCCTACTAAGGCAAGTATCCTGTGTTGCCTACTAAGACAAGTATCCTGTGTTGCCTACTAAGACAAGTATCCTGTGTTGCCTACTAAGACAAGTATCCTGTGTTGCCTACTAAGACAACTATCCTGTGTTGCCTACTAAGACAAGTATCCTGTGTTGCCTACTAAGGCAAGTATCCTGTGTTGCCTACTAAGACAAGTATCCTGTGTTGCCTACTAAGACAACTATCCTGTGTTGCCTACTAAGACAAGTATCCTGTGTTGCCTACTAAGGCAAGTATCCTGTGTTGCCTACTAAGACAAGTATCCTGTGTTGCCTACTAAGACAAGTATCTTGTGTTGCCCACTAAGACAAGTATCCTGTGTTGCCCACTAAGACAAGTATCCTGTGTTGCCTACTAAGACAAGTATCCTGTGTTGCCCACTAAGACAAGTATCCTGTGTTGCCTACTAAGACAAGTATCCTGTGTTGCCTACTAAGACAAGTATCCTGTGTTGCCTGCTAAGACAAGTATCCTGTGTTGCCTACTAAGACAAGTATCCTGTGTTGCCTACTAAGACAAGTATCCTGTGTTGCCTGCTAAGACAAGTATCCTGTGTTGCCTACTAAGACAAGTATCCTGTGTTGCCTACTTAGATAAGTATCCTGTGTTGCCCACTAAGACAAGTATCCTGTGTTGCCTACTTAGATAAGTATCCTGTGCTGCCTACTTAGATCAGTATCCTGTGTTGCCTGCATGTGAAAGGGATTGACATGTATTACACCTTACTAAACCTTTCCAGAAATGACAATGTTGGAAGCGGGTAATATTTGGTACCTAAGAGCTGTAATTCCAAGGTGTTAATTTTCTTTGCCTTTTCAATGTCGATTCTGGACCTTGTCGAGGGTATGGATGATATTAGTTAGTACCAAGACATGGTCATAAGCCTATAGAGAAGAAAGATAAGAATATTATGTATTATAGTTATTACAATTGATAGCCCTGTCCCATTTACATGAGAATCATAGATGGTTATTTTTGACCTAATTTCTATTATAGGTACAGAAAGTGTGGGGAGTGGGGATGGGGTTAGGCCAAACCATCACCATAGAGGGTACTACAATATATTTTGGGATGTTCTGCTTTATGAGAGATGTCACGTTTCTACTCTATCTTCTTCATACCCCTGCTTGTGAGTGGTACATGTTCATACCCCTGCTTCTGAGTGGTACATGTTCATACCCCTGCTTCTGAGTGGTACATGTTCATAACCCTGCTTGTGAGTGGTACATGTTCATACCTCTACTTTTGAGTGGTACATGTTTATACCCCTGCTTCTGAGTGGTACATGTTCATACCTCTGCTTCTGAGTGGTACATGTTCATACCTCTACTTCTGAGTGGTACATATTCATACCCTTGCTTCTGAGTGGTACATGTTCATACCCCTGCTTCTGAGTGGTACCTGTTCATACCCCTGCTTCTGAGTGGTACACGTTCATACCCCTGCTTCTGAGTGGTACATGTTCATACCTCTACTTCTGAGTGGTACATGTTCATACCCCTGCTTCTGAGTGGTACATGTTCATACCTCTACTTCTGAGTGGTACATGTTCATACCCCTGCTTCTGAGTGGTACATGTTCATACCTCTACTTCTGAGTGGTACATGTTCATACCTCTGCTTCTGAGTGGTACATGTTCATACCCCTGCTTCTGAGTGGTACATATTCATACCCCTGCTTCTGAGTGGTACATATTCATACCCCTGCTGCTGAGTAGTACATGTTCATACCTCTACTTCTGAGTGGTACATGTTCATACCCCTGCTTCTGAGTGGTACATGTTCATACCCCTGCTTCTTAGTGGTACATGTTCATACCCCTGCTTCTGAGTGGTACATGTTCATACCCCTGCTTCTTAGTGGTACATGTTCATACCCCTGCTTCTGAGTGGTACATGTTCATACCCCTGCTTCTTAGTGGTACATGTTCATAACCCTGCTTCTGAGTGGTACATGTTCATACCCTGCTTCTTAGTGGTACATGTTCATACCTCTACTTCTGAGTGGTACATGTTCATACCTCTACTTCTGAGTGGTACATGTTCATACCCCTGCTTCTGAGTGGTACATGTTCATACCCCTGCTTCTTAGTGGTACATGTTCATACCCCTGCTTCTGAGTGGTACATGTTCATACCCCTGCTTCTGAGTGGTACATGTTCATACTCCTACTTCTTAGTGGTACATGTTCATACCCCTGCTTCTGAGTGGTACATGTTCATACCCCTGCTTCTGAGTGGTACATGTTCATACTCCTACTTCTTAGTGGTACATGTTCATACCCCTGCTTCTGAGTGGTACATGTTCATACCCCTGCTTCTGAGTGGTACATGTTCATACTCCTACTTCTTAGTGGTACATGTTCATACCCCTGTTTCTGAGTGGTACATGTTCATACCCCTGCTTCTGAGTGGTACATGTTCATACCCCTACTTCTGAGTGGTACATGTTTATACCCCTGCTTCTGAGTGGTACATGTTCATACCCCTACTTCTGAGTGGTACATGTTCATACTCCTACTTCTGAGTGGTACATGTTCATACCCCTGCTTCTGAGTGGTACATGTTCATACCCCTGCTTCTGAGTGGTACATGTTCATACCTCTACTTCTGAGTGGTACATGTTTATACCCCTGCTTCTGAGTGGTACATGTTTATACCTCTACTTCTGAGTGGTACATGTTCATACCCCTGCTTCTGAGTGGTACATGTTCACCCCTGCTTCTGAGTGGTACATGTTCATACCCCTGCTTCTGAGTGGTACATGTTCATACCTCTACTTCTGAGTGGTACATGTTCATACCCCTGCTTCTGAGTGGTACATGTTCATACCTCTACTTCTGAGTGGTACATGTTCATACCTCTGCTTCTGAGTGGTACATGTTCATACCCCTGCTTCTGAGTGGTACATATTCATACCCCTGCTTCTGAGTGGTACATATTCATACCCCTGCTGCTGAGTAGTACATGTTAATACCCATGTACCTTTAACGAGAGACAAACCAGAAAAGGGGTGTAGCTGTATACAGGCCTTTAAAGGAATATTCCCATGGATTTTCATTTTTTTCATATGTGATAGAGATGATTTTAAGAAATAATGTCGTGAAAAAATTATATTAATATCTCATTCCGTTTAGAAGCTTCAAAATTTTAAATTATTTTTGAATTTGGACAAAAGTGACTGATTAGCAACATCTGTTCTGTCCATAGAGACAATTTCAGCAATATGTCTTTTGTATTTAAAAAAAAATATATTTTGATTTTTTTAATTGTAAATGTGATGTACACCAAGAAAAAACAAAACGTTTTCTTGTAAATTATATATTCCACCGTATCTCTATAATGAACCATTAATGCTGTTTGATATTGTGAAAAAAGTGTGACTAAATTTATAAGAAATACATAAGAACTGTGTTGGAATTGCCTTGATGACATATCTCCAAGCTGAAGGACATATACTGTATGAGGTGTTTTTAAGAACATTTTTCTACTCTTTAAATTGTTACAACTTTTAAACGGAATTTAGATATTAACATAATTTTTTCATGACTTTGTTCAACAAATTTACTCTATCTTATATGAGAACAAAAATGAAAATCCATGGGAATATTGCTTTAAATCTTTCATTGGTTATCACTTCAACTTGCCACTCAGCAGGTCATAACTTTTCACAAGAGACATCAAAAGTGTCACAATTTGACATTGGGGGGTATGTTCATTACATTGTTGTTTGTAAGATGTTGTCAGGTTTTGAAACTCCATCAATTAAACATTATGCACAACACAGACAAAGATAGATTAACCCCATAATTCAACTATAGGTTGAGCTACCACATCAGTGACATTTAACCACATCAGTGACATTTAACCACATCAGTGACATTTAACCACATCAGTGACATTTAACCACATCAGTGACATTTAACCACATCAGTGACATTTAACCACATCAGTGACATTTAGTTGTTATTTTGAAAACTTAGATTCAGAATTTAAAGCTGGTTTCAGTGAATATAAAATGTCTACCTGTCCACAGGCCTTTAAATCTTTCCCCATGTATCACTTATGCACTTGTCAGTTGTATGACTCACTCACCTCTACCTCAATGTCTGTCAATACCTTACAATACCTTACAAACCTCCCATCTCCTCACTATCCTAACTCTTACACCATAATTGATTAACACCCTCTTGGCACATTTGACTCTTGACTGTCTGTGGTGCCATTAAACAGCAGCAAACCAAACCAAACCATCAATGTCTGTCAGAGGTGAGTCATTGACATATGAAATAGTGACTCACATGTGCATCATTGTACAAAATTGTCAGTCACCAGAATGACTCTGGGGTGGGTCAATTTACTTCAGACCCATTGACTTTGTGCAAAGGTGATTGATTTGGGGTAAAAAATTTCACAAAAAATGTCAGTCACTTAACTGACTGAAGGGTTTTTCAATGTACATGTTTTGTTCACCCACTTAGGTGCAATGACTCACCTTGTCCGGGAAGGGAGGGGGTGGAGAATGACAAGTGGATTAAACTTGATACTTTGCAGGGCACAACATTCCCAATTGATATCAGAGATGCCAGAAATTGTGTATGGAAGGTGTAATTACATGGCGTTATTGTCGTTTGTTCGATGTTGTCAGATTTTGAATCTCCCATCAATAAATATTTAGCATCAGAAAATCTGATTTTGATTAGTTCAAGGGTCAAGCAAGTCTATCTGATATGAAAGAGGACTTCAAAAGAAACAAAATGGTGAAGAAAGCATTCAGACATCTTTTTCCTTTTTATAAATCTTATTTCCTTCGTACCCTCAATACAAATTTAGCTTGAGGACACTGATTTTGATAGAATTTAAAGACTATGTTGTTCTTATTTAAGTTTGTTCTGGTGATTATAAGATATCTACCTGTCGATAGTCCTATCAATCTTTCACCATGTATCACTTAAACTTAACACTCTGCAGGGCACAGCATCATAAGTGATATCACCAATGTCAGAACTTGAAATTGAGGGTGTATGTTATACATGACATTGTTGTTTGTGCGATAATGTCACATTTTCAATCTCCATCAACAACAAATCTAGCATCAGAAAGCAAATCTGTTTTTTAATGTAATTTAAAGGATTACTTCAGGGGTCAAGCAAGTCCATCTTATATGAACAAGGACTTCAAAAGAAACAAAATATAGTGATGAAACCATTCAAAAATCTTATTACGTTAATGAGATATCTAAGTTTAAAGTTTGGAATCATTTGTGTAGAAACGACTGAAATCAGACTAGTTGTGATGTCATAGCCTCAGATTCCTCAGTCATTACACATTCTATCATATTTTGTCCTGCAATTTTGGGGCTTAAAAACCATGGGATATGTCAGGAAAGTATAGTAAAACTGAATCTAGTAAGGGTATTTATAATACCACCTGAAGAAATTTCTCGGAAAAATAAGTTAAATAATACAACAATTTAAATAAAATTTCTTTAAAATACAGTAACAAGTGTTAAGAATGTGAGGATGAAGATGCCAACTTTCCATATTAGACTTACTACACCATTGATTTCTACAAAGATAAGACTGAGCTTTAAACTTGAATATCTCCTTAACAGATTAAGATTTTGGAATGCTTTTCTCACTGAAAACCTCTTTCATATAAAATAGACTTGCTTGACCCCTGAACTAATCCTTTAATGACTTATTTTGTTCAGAATTTAAAGCTGGTTCTGGTGAATATAATGTCTACCTGTCTACAGGCCTTATATCTCTCACCATGAATATAATGTCTACCTTTCTACAGGCCTTATATCTCTCACCATGAATATAATGTCTACCTGTCTACAGGCCTTATATCTCTCACCATTAATATAATGTCTACCTGTCTACAGGCCTTATATCTCTCACCATGAATATAATGTCTACCTGTCTACAGGCCTTATATCTCTCACCATGAATATAATGTCTACCTGTCTACAGGCCCTATATCTCTCACCATGAATATAATGTCTACCTGTCTACAGGCCCTATATCTCTCACCATGAATATAATGTCTACCTGTCTACAGGCCTTATATCTCTCACCATGAATATAATGTCTACCTGTCTACAGGCCCCATATCTCTCACCATGAATATAATGTCTACCTGTCTACAGGCCTTATATCTCTCACCATGAATATAATGTCTACCTGTCTACAGGCCTTATATCTCTCACCATGAATATAATGTCTACCTGTCTACAGGCCTTATATCTCTCACCATGAATATAATGTCTACCTGTCTACAGGCCTTATATCTCTCACCATGAATATAATGTCTACCTGTCTACAGGCCTTATATCTCTCACCATGAATATAATGTCTACCTGTCTACAGGCCTTATATCTCTCACCATGAATATAATGTCTACCTGTCTACAGGCCTTATATCTCTCACCATGAATATAATGTCTACCTGTCTACAGGCCTTATATCTCTCACCATGAATATAATGTCTACCTGTCTACAGGCCTTATATCTCTCACCATGAATATAATGTCTACCTGTCTACAGGCCTTATATCTCTCACCATGAATATAATGTCTACCTGTCTACAGGCCTTATATCTCTCACCATGAATATAATGTCTACCTGTCTACAGGCCTTATATCTCTCACCATGAATATAATGTCTACCTGTCTACAGGCCTTATATCTCTCACCATGAATATAATGTCTACCTGTCTACAGGCCTTATATCTCTCACCATGAATATAATGTCTACCTGTCTACAGGCCTTATATCTCTCACCATGAATATAATGTCTACCTGTCTACAGGCCTTATATCTCTCACCATGAATATAATGTCTACCTGTCTACAGGCCTTATATCTCTCACCATGAATATAATGTCTACCTGTCTACAGGCCTTATATCTCTCACCATGAATATAATGTCTACCTGTCTACAGGCCTTATATCTCTCACCATGAATATAATGTCTACCTGTCTACAGGCCTTATATCTCTCACCATGAATATAATGTCTACCTGTCTACAGGCCTTATATCTCTCACCATGAATATAATGTCTACCTGTCTACAGGCCTTATATCTCTCACCATGAATATAATGTCTACCTGTCTACAGGCCTTATATCTCTCACCATGAATATAATGTCTACCTGTCTACAGGCCTTATATCTCTCACCATGAATATAATGTCTACCTGTCTACAGGCCTTATATCTCTCACCATGAATATAATGTCTACCTGTCTACAGGCCTTATATCTCTCACCATGAATATAATGTCTACCTGTCTACAGGCCTTATATCTCACCATGAATATAATGTCTACCTGTCTACAGGCCTTATATCTCTCACCATGAATATAATGTCTACCTATGTACAGGCCTTATATCTCTCACCATGAATATAATGTATACCTGTCTACAGGCCTTATATCTCTCACCATGAATATAATGTCTACCTGTCTATAGGCCTTATATCTCTCACTATGAATATAATGTCTACCTGTCTACAGGCCTTATATTTTTCACCATGAATATAATGTCTACCTGTCTACAGGCCTTATATCTCTCACCATGAATATAATGTCTACCTGTCTACAGGCCTTATATCTCTCACCATGAATATAATCTCTACAGGCCTTATACTCACCATGAATATAATGTCTACCTGTCTACAGGCCTTATATCTCTCACCATGAATATAATGTCTACCTGTCTACAGGCCTTATATCTCTCACCATGAATATAATGTCTACCTGTCTACAGGCCTTATATCTCTCACCATGAATATAATGTCTACCTGTCTACAGGCCTTATATCTCTCACCATGAATATAATGTCTACCTGTCTACAGGCCTTATATCTCTCACCATGAATATAATGTCTACCTGTCCATAGGCCCTAACACTTTCACCATGTAGAACTTCAACTTAACACTTGGCAGGGCACAGCATTCATAAATGAATATCAGAAATGTCAAAACTTGACATTGAGTCTGTGTTTTCATCATAGTGTTGTTTTTTTTGTTCAGAGGATTCTCAGTTAATTGCCTGGCCTGAAAATGTCATGTTGTTGTTGAATGTAAATGATTTCATGATGTGCACCACATATCAGCGTGCATGTGATATTGGTGGTTGTATAGGTAGCGTTTTTGTTGGATGGCATGTTAGAGTATTCTGTTGCAGTGTAAAAGAACAGGCTCCTAGCTCGATTAAAAAAGGGGGCAGGGTGCTAGACTTGTTGAGGGGCACATTAATGCACGTGCAAAACGCTGTGTCTTTTCGATGTGGAGTCCAGGGGAACCCTTGAGGCTCAATCCCCTGGTGAAGAAGTTCTGGGATTTCAGCTATAATCCTACATTTCAGAATGAAGTTACTCTGACTGATAAGGACCATTCATGAGCCAAACAGGACAATTGCTTACTATACTATCATTCTGTGTTCTGTATCCATGAAAGGTATTTCATTTATGAGGCTAATTAAGATTACATGTAAGTTAAAAATAATAATAAATGTTTAAAAAATGAGGGGCAGGGCGGATCCCCAGGGAGGAGGGTGGGTACACGGAGGGGCAGGGCGGGCCCAAGGAGGGTCAGGGCGGGCCCACGGAGGTCAGGGCGGGCCCACGGAGGGCAGGGGGCCCACGGAGGGCAGGGGGCCCATGGAGGGCGGGCCCACGGAGGGGCGGGGCGGGCCCATGGGGGGCAGGGTGGGCCCACGGAGGGGCGGGGCCTAGGGGTCTGAAGAGTACTCCCATGAATTTTCATTCTCATCTAATCAACCTTTTGAAATGCTCTCTGTTATGGAACATCACAAGGTTAACCCTTAAACACCCAGGGGTTCAAAATGTGACAAACAATTTTCATAATTTTTTTCTTTCTTCAAAATTAATTTTCACAACTTTCCTTTTGTTTTTTACCACCACAAGTTTAGTTTATATGAATGTTAAGACAATAAACTTTTGAATAAAAATGTCAAAGTAAAAAAAAATATTGACAAAAATATGCAAATTTTTTTTAGCTTGTGTTTTTTTAGCTTGTTTGTTTTCTTGTGAATAATGAAAAATGAGGATTTTTTAACATATTTAGATTGTTTGTGAGATTTCCTTTCCATTGATACCAGTCAATTTTTTCTCAAAGCAAAACCTGCAAAAACAATAAAAATAAACAAAAAATAATCACTGCTGTAATTACTGTACTGCAGAAAAACAAAAGTGGCGCGTCTGGTGCAGGGATTGAACGTGGGTCATCTATGCACAGAGACTCGCCACTGGACCAAAGTGACTAAGTGTGAATGAGGAAGCTTTAGTATTACTAAAATCTAGATGTCATTAGAGAGTGAGTACTTGCTCTTTTTGATATCAATGGAAAGTACATGGCTTGGCCTTTCTTACGATACATTTTGCGTACGGTAGGAGTGTTGCGATCAGAACTTACAATTTTTTCAAAATTTTGGTTTAAAAAAGACTAATCCATTCATCAAATTTGTTCACAGTTTTTCAAGCAAAAGCTATGTCAGGAAGTATGGGAAGTAAGCTTTAAAAAAAAAATCATTACATTTTGTGCATTTTTTTAATTCTCTCTTTTTCAATCCAATTTTTTTGCAAAATCTTCAACATAACCCCCATCGAAAACTTATATTTTCTGAAAGAACTATTCGAGCTCTTTCAAATGATACCAAGATCACTGCTGTGGGCCTATTTGACAAAGAAAAATATTTTTTGGAAAAGTATGTTCCCAATCGAGCGTGACACGCTTGGTCTGGGTATTTAATGGCTAAGGAATATTTATGGCAACAGTGTTGTTAGTGTGGACATGCAGCTCTAGCTTTTAGGAGTAAAGCCAGTTATGGTAGCTTTTAGGAGTAAAGCCAGTTATGTGTTTACAGTCTAGGCAGCAAACGTGTTACCGTGGAGATACTATCAGATTCAATTGTTTCCGATTCCTTCAAATAATCAAATGAAAAGCTGTCTGTCAGTTACACACTGAGGATATGACATCACCAGAATGTTTTCACATATGATGATGCACCAAGCTATTTTAGTGTGACAGTATTTCCAATTTAAATTGGCAGAAGGAAGGAGGGGGAGGGTGGCGGGGGCAAACCAAAAGTACAAAAGTCTTGGGGGTACAAGATTTACACATACATTTGAGTCATTTGTGATAAAAGTATTTTTCAATTTACAATTTACACATTACAATTTACACATTACAATTTACACATTACAATTAGACATTACAATTTACACATTACAATTAGACATTACAGCTCATTATTTTTCTTTTAGATTGTATGTCTTTCTATATTATTTTCTCTCTCTCGAAATATCAGTTTTTCTCAATTATGGGAGTGTTTTCTATATAGTTAAATACATTGATTCATTTCCACCATGCCTGTAACATGCCTTTCCTTGTGGTTCCTGTCCCCTTTCAGAGAAAGAACAAGGAATATATCAGTAGTGATGACCACATCAAAACAATTTGTCAATTTTTCTTCCCACAGGATTTGATTTTAAACATGTATAGCTGTATTGTATTTGTGCAAGGCATAACAATATCAAGCACAATGCCTCAGGCATACTAGAAGTGAATAATATTGTATAAACTAACAACCTACAATCAGATTTATAACAAAACAGGACATTTCTGATGAATGCCAAGTAGGTGTGAAAGGGCAAAATATTGAAGTTTTCTTCAAATGGTCTATGTGGGATTGGAATGTCAAATGGAAATGACATACAAAGCATGAACCATGTCAAGGAAAAGTGTCGTAATTTGAAAGTGAATGCTGCTGTGTTGGTAACAGCACTGCCGGTTTTCTTTAAATGATATTATGTGTTATTATAATGTCAATCGGAATTGACATGCAAAGCCTGAACTATCTAAGGCCCCTGGATGTGCAGAATATAAAACTCATATCAAATCTTTAAAGGAAAGTTATCGTCCCATAAATAAATTCTGAAGTGAACGCCACCTGGTAACGTCACTTCTGGTTTTCAATTTTCCTTATTGATTTCGAGAAATCTACGATATTATTGATTACGATGTTATTGATTACGATGTTATTGATTACGATGTTATTGATTACGATGTTATTGATTACGATGTTATTGATTACGATGTTATTGATTACGATGTTATTGATTACGATGTTATTGATTACGATGTTATTGATTACGATGTTATTGATTACGATGTTATTGATTACGATGTTATTGATTACGATGTTATTGATCACACATTCGCCAGACAGAACATAGGGGCCTACATGTTATAGATAACATCTTGATCAATAATTCCTCGCAATCACTAAAGAGAATTGACAAATGGAAGTGACGTTATCGCTACGACGACGGTGTTCCTTTCTTAAGGTGGCATATACCCTTAAATAGCGCCCTCACTTGGCCAAAAAATTTTATTTGATTTTTTGAAACTTTAATCTTTCCTCTTTCATATGATACCTTTTTGATCAAATTTACAGCTTTCTAAGTAAACCTAATTAGCATATTAAATAAATAAACCTACTTTGTTTTCCTACTGTTGCCATGGCAACGGGTATCAGAAACCCAAGAAAAATGGGCAAAAACTCAACTCTGAACTCCTTTAGGTTATTCCTTTACCCTCCACTGAAATGGAATGTTCCCAAGGTGTTTATTTTTAGCCTCTGTGTTGTTGGAGGCCACTCAAGCAACCAAAAATGACTCATTCACCTGGAATTTTCATTCATAAATTGTTTTTCTATAACATGCATTTTAAAAGTTAAAATTTCTGTTTTGGAATATATTCGGATGTGATTATTTTTTATTTTCCTGTGGGTTTGAAGTATAAATAACTTAAAATGCCAAGGAAACATGGGCCATACAGGTCTAAGAAAAGAAGGTTTTTATGGTCATAAAAGAAAAGATTCTGCAACTATTGAACAGCTGATTGAGGACAGTAGTTCCACTGCTACAAGTGATTTGGATTTCAGTCAAAGTGATGCAAATGAAAAAGTGGTAATGTAAGTGCCTCAAAAAGGAAACTTGAAGTTAAAGATACTGAAGCAAAAGGATATGCTTGGATAAGTCAGCAGGGGATGATTTGAATGTCAATGTAATTATGAATATTGCAATTTTAATACAAGCAATTGAAAGTTTTTGCTTTTGTGCATGCAGAGGACAGGTGAAATTGGTCCCTGATATAGATGCATGTAATGGATTGGCCATGAAATTGAAACTGAATTGTAACAAGAAGGAGAGGTTTATGCTGCAGGAGCATTTTAAACATGTATTATACTTTTGTATAGGTTCATTTGTCACAATCTTGAAATATATATCCCTAAAACTATATTTATTTCAATTCTTCAACCGATTTATCGCCAGCATAATATGCGTGTAAACTTTAAACGCATTTTTCTCAAAACGCATATTTTGGCCCATTTTGGTTAGTTTTAACACAATAACTCCACAGTGGAATGTGCAAATGTAAGGAGTTTTGGCACACTTATAGTTATTATAATTCTCCTTAGCTTGAATTTTAAAAAATTACAAAATGTTCTACCAAATTGATTCTATAGGCTTAATTAGTGTTAACGAGGCAGTTGATTATGATTAATCACCTATTAATAGAGTTTTAGGTAAGATATTTCAAATTTTGTTAATTCAAGCTATGGGGAATGCTAATGTGCTGCTGTGCACCAAATTTCATTCATATTGGATAACAAATTCTGAAGTTATCTTGCTAAAACACAATTTCTAATGTATTTCTTTATATTATGCTAATCACCTGTACTGAAGCATGACATACAAATTTTGCATTATTTCGGAAAGTTGAAAATATGGACTTTCGATGGGAAGTTTTGATAAAACCATAATATGCCATGCCATTTGTGAATAGCAGATTTAATTACTACTATTTTAAGGGTATATGCCACCTTAATTTACTTTTAGGATGATACCTTCCCTTTAAAGGAGCACTAGACTGAAAAGTGAGGGCGCTTGTTTTTGCGAATTTCACAGATATATCATCCACAAAAGATCGATAAACTTCATGTCTCCCTAGTCCACAGATGACATGAGGACAAAGGTTACTTGAATATTCATTTAACCAGAAATTGCTCTACCGTTGCGTGCTAGATAAGCATTTGATTTGGAGGAGGGGGGCCCCTCAAAATACGCCCTCACAATTCGGTCTATTGCTCCTTTAAAACTCAACACTTATGCATTTGAGGGATTTTGCTGGTCTTAATAAAGTTTCACTGATGTACTTATAAACAGGCTAAAAATGATTAGGTTCTGCCGGTAAGTATAGGACACCTAAAGAATTATTTCAGGTAAATAGAGAATAAAATTGTAAGTAGTACAGTGTAGGATTTTAAATTATACATAGTGCAAAACATACAGAGTTCCAAAAATTGTGATAAGATTAAAGAAGAAAATATTGAAATCTGCCTGTATATAGATACACCCCACATAACTAATGTTAATACATAGAAAGATTTACGTATAATTTATCCACTAAACATACTTGCTGCCCACACATTCCTTTTAAACCTATTGTAGGTATGTCACATCACAAACAGCATTTCACTCACCAAAGGGTTGCTTATCCGTGGAAAATATTAGTGTGACACAAATAATCTTAAGGTCAAAAAGTGGCCTACTTCATGTTACAGCCATGTGTGAGTTCAAGGGGATAACCAATAGTAGAAGAAAATTGCTACATCTCTTGCAGAAATTTAGCTTGCAGCACGCTTGCGACATGCTAACATTTGTTATCTTGCACAAGCATGCTGTAAGCTTGCACAAGCATGCTGTAAGCTTGCACAAGCATGCTGTAAGCTTGCACAAGCACGCTGTAGGCTTGCACAATCATGCTGTAGGCTTGCACAATCATGCTGTAAGCTTGCGCAAGCATACTGCAAGGTAGTATTTGGAACAATTACTAGCTTGCTGGCTTGCGCAAGTTAGCTTTAGCTTGTGCAAACTAGCATTGGCTTGCGCAAGCTAGCATAAGATATTTGATATTTTGCAGAAAGCTTTGCTAGCTTTGCAGATAGTTTTTGCTAGCTTGCGCAAGCTAATTTGTTCTAAATACTAGGTTGCAGCAAGCTTGCTGCAAGCTAGCAGCATGCTTTCTCAAGCTAAAAATCTTAGCTTGTCACAAACATGCTGCAAGCTAATATTTCTGCAAGCGATGTCCATAGACCTTTAAACTGAAAACTGTTTTATCTTATCCATTGCATGTTCACACAAAGAGAACTGTTGCCATAAATGTTCCTAGCCACAAGCCTTGTGATGTTTTACCACAGACTCTCACCCACCATAAGGTTGCATACAACAGTATCACTATGACACAAATAACCTCAAGCTGTCTTCCAGTAAATGTAAACAAATAACTGACATATATTGAAAGAAATATCCAACCTTCAACCAGCCATAACTTAACACTCAATCTGACTTCATATTGTAGATAGTGTTCATATTGTAGATAGTGTTCATATTGTAGATAATGTTCATATTGTAGATAGTGTTCATATTGTAGATAGTGTTTACATTGTAGATAGTGTTCATATTGTAGATAGTGTTCATATTGTAGATAGTGTTCATATTGTGGATAGTGCTCCTTTTAAAATTAAAAGATTTGCATATATTTTTTTTACTAAAAAAATTATGCCCTCACATATCTTTAAACCTACCCACCCTTCATAACACATTATTTAACTCATCAAAGGGAACCTACCCACCCTTCATAACACATTATTTAACTCATCAAAGGGTTGCCTAGCTGTCAATGGTATTAATTTGACAAAATGAACTTGATGTCAAAAAGGTCAAAAAGTGGCATACTTCAGATTACATGGGTGAGTGGGTTTGAGGGGATAACCAATTATAAGTGCAACCTGTGGGGACTGATTCTATAAACAGTGCTGAATGTACTGTAAGCTTGGAAGTAAATATTTTTCCAATTGAAGTCCATGTTGAAATCTTGGTCAAATTCTTCCTTTTGGTCATATTTTCAGTTTTTTTGAATGATGAAATTTTCCCTCTCATTTTTAATACAAGTGTCATTAAAAATAATCTCTGTCC
The DNA here is from genome assembly GCA_020152595.1 of Chiridota heheva. Classification (NCBI taxonomy): domain Eukaryota; kingdom Metazoa; phylum Echinodermata; class Holothuroidea; order Apodida; family Chiridotidae; genus Chiridota; species Chiridota heheva. The sequence goes on from JAIGNY010000020.1 coordinate 155,711, forward strand.
TTGCTTGCAGCAAGCTAACAATTTTTAGCTTGCGACAAGTTTGCAGCAAGCTAGTATTTGGGACAAATGCAAGCTTGCTAGCTTGCACAAGCTAGCATAAACCTTTCCGCAAGCTAGCAAAAACTTTCTGCAAGCTAGCAAAATCTTTCTGCAAGCTAGCAAAATCTTTCTGCAAGCTTGCACAAGCTAACAAATATATTTTGCTAGCTTGTGCAAGCTAATGTTAGTTTGCGCAAGCTAGCAAGCTTGCATTTGTCTCAAATACTAGCTTGCTGCAAGCTTACCACAAGGTTGCAGCAAGCTCGAACAAGGTTGCAGCAACCTTGCACAAGATTGCAGCAAGCTTGCACAATGTTGCAGCAAGCTTGCACAATGTTGCAGCAAGCTTGCACAAGGTTGCAGCAAGCTTGCACAAGGCTGCAGCAAGCTTGCACAAGGCTGCAGCAAGCTTGCACAAGGCTGCAGCAAGCTTGCACAAGGTTGCAACAAGCTTGCACAAGGTTGCAGCAAGGTTGCAGCAAACTTGCACAAGGTTGGAGCAAGCTTGCACAAGGTTGCAGCAGGCTTGCACAAGGTTGCATCAGGCTTGCACGAGGTTGCAGCAAGCTTGCACGAGGCTGCAGCAAGCTTGCACAAGGTTGCAGCAAGCTTGCACAAAGTTGCAGCAAGCTTGCGCAAAGTTGCAGCAAAGTTGCAGCAAGCTAAAATTTTTTAGCTTGTTGTCAGAAGCTTGCTACAAGCTAGTTTTTCTGTAAGGGTGGGTTTGACGATTGACAGCTTTTTCAATTAATCACCGCATGAATTTGCCTAGCAACAAAATCTGCATACTAAGTGGGGCAAACATCTTACGTGGTACTGGTACAGCTAGCTAGCGTCCGGTTTGTTTGTCCCCACTTAGTTACAGCATTGCTGTTGTGGGTGTGGCTTATTTCGTAACTCAAGAGACATTATTTAGTGCTGTCACGACATGGCTCTATTACGTATTGATAATTGTGGAGAAAAATATCTGGATATATTGGTATATCTCGATACTTTTTAAGAAAACTGACTAAATTGTTAATCACTAACATTACTTCTTTGATGACTGTATGATGAGCGCAAGAAAAAATGATTTGCATATCTAGCATACGACATGATTGCGTGACTATTACGTTCATCACGCATCACACACATGTTTGGTAATTCAGCCAACTTGACCATGAATTATCGTGGTGAGAGGCATGTTCTGGACCAATTTTTTGTTCTTTTTGCCAACTTACATCGGAGCGTGCCAGTGTGGGGTAAAAGAGCATGATTTTTCATTATTTTTATGTTTGTTCACAGTGTTTTTGCACGTTTTTAATGGCCTTAGCTTGACATTTAGATTTTCTACTGTATTATTAGTACTGTAACTAATAAACTAGCCTAGCGTAGTTACGTGAAAATTTCTTATTTCTGTATTGGTTTTTGGTATCGCGATATGTGTTGATAGGTATATTGTTGATGGGTATGTTGTGTGAAAATATATCGTGATAATCGACATGTCATGATAGCACTAATTACAATTGCTTGAAGAGAATTTGAATATTCATATCTATAATCGACATGTCATGACAGCACTTATTACAATTCATTGAAGTGGATTTGAATATTCATATCTATAATTGACATGTCATGACAGCACTAATTACAATCAATTGAAGTGGATTTGAATATTCATATCTATAATCGACATGTCATGACAGCACTTATTACAATTCATTGAAGTGGATTTGAATATTCATATCTATAATCGACATGTCATGACAGCACTAATTAAGTGGATTTGAATATTCATATCTATAATCGACATGTCATGACAGCACTAATTACAATTGATTGAAGTGGATTTGAATATTCATATTAAAGGACTACCATTGTGTGCAAGAAAATAATATATAAAATACTGAATATTCTAGAGACTCCAGATAATACATTTAGGCCAAGCGCTCCATTAATTTGGGTATGGCCAAGATTAACAAACTTATTTGTTAGAATTAGCTGCCACCATTCAAAAAAATCGTGGTGCCAGATTAAAACCAAGGAAATTACATTCATGGAGACACAGGCTCAACTAGTTAAGGTAGCATGGCAGGATTTTTTTTTTTTTTTTTTTAACTGACGGTAAAAAACAGCATAATACTTGGTGTTTTTATACCACAAAGGAAATGGTGATGTTTTGTTTTGAAAAGTTCTGTCACGCACTGATGAGTACAGTAGGTTATACCTAGATTTCTGGTGTAGAACCACAGTCATTTATGCCAATTGGTGTAGAACCACAGTCATTTATGCCAATTGGTGTAGAACCACAGTCATTTATGCCAATTGGTGTAGAACCACAGTCATTTATGCCAATTGGTGTAGAACCACAGTCATTTATGCCAATTGGTATAGAACCACAGTCATTTATGCCAATTGGTGTAGAACCACAGTCATTTATGCCAATTGGTGTAGAACCACAGTCATTTATGCCAATTGGTGTAGAACCACAGTCATTTATGCCAATTGGTGTAGAACCACAGTCATTAATGCCAATTTGCGGATATTTTCTTTCACAAATATGTGCAATTACACAAATATTTGTATGTACACTGTCGCATATCAAGAAATTAAATATTAATGATCTTTTTTATTTTTGTTTTTTGCATCTTTTCTCCAATTACAGAAGTTATGGACTATGACAACCCTTCATATGTAAGTATTTTTTTTTTTTTTTTTTTCTTTAACTTTTCCACTTTAAACTACATGTGACTGTTGAGCATTAGGCAAGGTACCATTTTTACAGTCTCTGGTATAACCTAATCCAGCATTGAAACTGGGTCTTTTGGCTGGAAAGCAGATGTTTTACTTCTGAACCAAGCCGCCTGAAGAAGAAAAAAAAACACTTAGATATAGCTTTGGAATTCTCAAAATTGTCTATTGGAGTTCAGAGATTGGGCCTTTCAGCTCATTATTATGAGAAAAAATAGATGTGCCAGTTGAACAGAAAATGCATTTACTTTTAGCAGAAAAATGTATCTTTGTGCCGTTGAGAATTTCTTTAAAATAAGGGTAATGCATGAAATAATTGTGGGTGGCTCCTATTTATCTAGAAACTATTAGGCCATGAGAATGACAGTTTTAGATTTGAGTCTACTGCCTGCATGCTTAAAAATCTCCCGCCGAAAATGTTCACTATTTAAACAAAAATGTTCACTAGCACAAAAATTCAAGTTCCAAATCAAAAAATATGTTCATTATTTTGATGGACATTTAAGAATCATAAAGGGGAAAACTGCCTTGGAAAATGTGGAAGTAAATTGCGTTCATTCTCTTGGCCCGTTGGGAAAAGCAGGTAGCAAGGAATCTGGAGGAAAACATATTAAATATTTTATGGACATTTAAGAATCATGAAAACTGCTTCATGTATTGTGCCCGTTTACCTTGCTCTGATCTGCCGTTTTTGTCTTAATTACAGACCACACCAACCAAGACACGGAATGATTTTGCTCCGTCACCCATCACTGGATCACCAGCAAGGCTCTCCTTCCACGATGATGATCTCAACTCACCGTACCACGCAGGGTATGACACCAATCCAGATTTCCGCAACCATCCTCCGAGGGAGGACTTTGTGGATCACCCCGGCGATGGATATGGGTACCATGATGACTTCAACCACAAAGACCAGCTGAGCGGACCCACAAGTGGTTACGATTCAGACACGGTACCCCGCGATGCATATGGGTATGACTCCTTACCTAGAGATAGGGGCAGGCAGGTCCCTGCGCCACAGGAGGAGAGAAGGGATGATGTGTACTATCTGCCATCACATGATGGTACTCACAACGAGGAAATTGATTACATCCCAAACAAATCCTACACCATAAATGAACCGGCGTATACCCTAGATGAAGGGTACCCTGTTGATGAAATGTACCCACAAAGTCACCGGTATCCACAGGAAGAGAGGTACCATCCAGATGAGGTGTACCCACCAGAGGACGGGTATCACAGAGATGGGTATCAGCCTGATGATGAGTATGGGAAGCCACCAGGTTTTGGTGAACCCAATCCCAACCACAATGGTAAGTTATTTTAAGCTTTGACAATTCTTGTCGCCATGGTCACAGTGGCGATAAAATTGTGTTAACTGGAGACTAAAAAGTAAGATATTAAGAGTAATGGTCACCAGAAATGAAGCTTTTCATGGCACTCGTGCTTCGTTTGTGGATCATCATTTCAGAAAGTATTTAAATATCCCAACTATTTGCTGTTTCTATGTTACATGTGCTCGTAATGCATCGTGTATGACGCACCCTCCTGCACCGTGTATGACGCACCCTCCTGCACCGTGTATGACGCACCCTCCTGCACCGTGTATGACGCACCCTCCTGCACCGTGTACGACGCACCCTCCTGCACCGTGTACGACGCACCCTCCTGCACCGTGTACGACGCACCCTCCTGCACCGTGTACGACGCACCCTCCTGCTCCGTGTATGACGCACCCTCCTGCACCGTGTATGACGCACCCTCCTGCGCCGTGTATGACGCACCCTCCTGCGCCGTGTATGGCGCACCCTCCTGCGCCGTGTATGGCGCACCCTCCTGCGCCGTGTATGGCGCCCCCTCCTGCGCCGTGTATGGCGCCCCCTCCTGCACCGTGTATGGCGCCCCCTCCTGCACCGTGTATGACACACCCTCCTGCACCGTGTATGACACACCCTCCTGCACCGTGTATGACGCACCCTCCTGCGCCGTGTATGACACACCCTTCTGCACCGTGTATGATGCACCTCCTGCACCGTGTATGATGCACCCTCCTGCACCGTGTGATGCACCGTGTATGACGCACCCTCCTGCACCGTGTATGAAGAACTCTTCTGTGCGGTGTATGACGCACCCTTCTGCGCCGTGTATGACACACCCTCCTGCGCCGTGTATGACACACCGCCTGCACCGTGTGTGACGCACCCTCCTGCACCGTGTATGATGCACCCTTCTGCGCCGTGTATGACACACCCTCCTGCGCCGTGTATGACGAACCCTCCTGCGCCGTGTATGACGAACCCTCCTGCGCCGTGTATGGCACACCCTCCTGCACCGTGTATGACGCACCCTCCTGCGCCGTGTATGACGCACCCTCCTGCGCCGTGTATGACGCGCCCTCCTGCACCGTGTATGACGCACCCTCCTGCACCGTGTATGACGCACCCTCCTGCACCGTGTATGATGCACCCTCCTGCACCGTGTATGACGCACCGCCTGCACCGTGTATGATGCACCCGCCTGCACCGTGTATGACGCACCCTCCTGCACCTATCAATTGTATGACGCACCCTCCGACTCCCGGGATATGTGCGTCAGTGTTGTGTCAATTACGATCAAATTTTGCCTCAGTGGTAAGTCATTGTACATCAAATGTCAGTCCTTCAAAGAATAATAGGTGTGTCAATGTGTGTCATTCTTTCACTTGTGATAAAACCTATATCAAACAACATTGTGTCAGCCCCAATACCTATTGTATGTATAAAGACGCACTTTATGTCAATGAACCGGCCATGTCCACAATCAGATACTGTCTGTACACAGGCGAGAGGTATTGCATGTTCAGCATTAAAAAAAAAAAAAAAAAAAAATTCTAAAAAAAAAAAAAACATTTGCACGTTGCAAATATTATAAATGGTAGAATTTCTAAAAGACTATTTTAACATTCCAAATTGTGTTAATTTATAAATAATATTTCTTTAGGAGGAATACACCAAATTGTGTAAAATATTTAACGGAGCTTCATGTCAAATGACGTCGGATCCCTCATGAATTTTCCCTAAATCGTCCACAATTTTGGTGGAATTTGAATCATTTTTTCCGTTATTAATATCAATACAAATTCTTGTCTGGTGCGTCACAAGGACAGTCATGGTCATTCACTTACACCAATATGTCTGTTATAAAAACATTGAGGTGCGCCAAAAGTAGGCAATTGTCAGTCACTTACACCAATATGTCCGTTATAAAAACATTGAGGTGCATCAAAAGTAGGTAATTGTCAGTCACTTACACCAATATGTCCGTTATAAAAACATTGAGGTGCATCAAAAGTAGGCAATTGTCAGTCACTTACACCAATATGTCTGTTATAAAAACATTGAGGTGCATCAAAAGTAGGCAATTGTCAGTCACTTACACCAATATGTCTGTTATAAAAACATTGAGGTGCATCAAAAGTAGGTAATTGTCAGTCACTTACACCAATATGTCTGTTATAAAAACATTGAGGTGCATCAAAAGTAGGTAATTGTCAGTCACTTACACCAATATGTCTGTTATAAAAACATTGAGGTGCGCCAAAAGTAGGCAATTGTCAGTCACTTACACCAATATGTCTTTTATAAAAACATTGAGGTGCGTCAAAAGTAGGTAATTGTCAGTCACTTACACCAATATGTCTTTTATAAAAACATTGAGGTGCATCAAAAGTAGGCAATTGTCAGTCACTTACACCAATATGTCTGTTATAAACACATTGAGGTGCATCAAAAGTAGGCAATTGTCAGTCACTTACACCAATATGTCCGTCAGAAAAACATTGAGGTGCGCCAAAAGTAGGCAATTGTCAGTCACTTACACCAGTATGTCTGTTATAAAAACATTGAGGTGCGCCAAAAGTAGGCAATTGTCAGTCACTTACACCAATATGTCTGTTATAAAAACATTGAGGTGCATCAAAAGTAGGCAATTGTCAGTCACTTACACCAATATGTCCGTCAGAAAAACATTGAGGTGCGTCAAAAGTAGGCAATTGTCAGTCACTTACACCAATATGTCCGTGAGAAAAACATTGAGGTGCATCAAAAGTAGGCAATTGTCAGTCACTTACACCAATATGTCCATTAGAAAAACATTGAGGTGCATCAAAAGTAGGCAATTGTCAGTCACTTACACCAATATGTCCGTTTAAAAAACATTGAGGTGCATCAAAAGTAGGCAATTGTCAGTCACTTACACCAATATGTCCGTCAGAAAAACATTGAGGTGCATCAAAAGTAGGAAATTGTCAGTCACTTACACCAATATGTCTGTTATAAAAACATTGAGGTGCATCAAAAGTAGGCAATTGTCAGTCACTTACACCAATATGTCCGTTTAAAAAACATTGAGGTGCATCAAAAGTAGGCAATTTTCAGTCACTTACACCAATATGTCTGTTATAAAAACATTGAGGTGCATCAAAAGTAGGCAATTGTCAGTCACTTACACCAATATGTCTGTTATAAAAACATTGAGGTGCGCCAAAAGTAGGCAATTGTCAGTCACTTACACCAGTATGTCTGTTATAAAAACATTGAGGTGCGCCAAAAGTAGGCAATTGTCAGTCACTTACACCAATATGTCTGTTATAAAAACATTGAGGTGCATCAAAAGTAGGCAATTGTCAGTCACTTACACCAATATGTCCGTCAGAAAAACATTGAGGTGCATCAAAAGTAGGCAATTGTCAGTCACTTACACCAATATGTCTGTTATAAAAACATTGAGGTGCATCAAAAGTAGGTAATTGTCAGTCACTTACACCAATATGTCTGTTATAAAAACATTGAGGTGCATCAAAAGTGGGCAATTGTCAGTCACTTACACCAATATGTCCGTGAGAAAAACATTGAGGTGCATCAAAAGTAGGCAATTGTCAGTCACTTACACCGATATGTCCGTTAGAAAAACATTGAGGTGCATCAAAAGTAGGCAATTGTCAGTCACTTACACCAATATGTCCGTGAGAAAAACATTGAGGTGCATCAAAAGTAGGCAATTGTCAGTCACTTACACCAGTATGTCCTTCAGAAAAACATTGAGGTGCGCCAAAAGTAGGCAATTGTCAGTCACTTACACCAATATGTCCGTTAGAAAAACATTGAGGTGCGCCAAAAGTAGGCAATTGTCAGTCACTTATACCAATATGTCTGTTATAAAAACATTGAGGTGCATCAAAAGTAGGCTTGGGCGATATATCGATATTTCGATATATTGCGATATTCACCTATATCGATATGGCCGATATTGAGTTCAAGGGTCGTATCAATATATCGATATTATGTTTTTTTCAATAATACACAATACATGAATTATTAAAAAGCTAAACATGACTATCAAACATCCAATATTTTTTTACTAAACAGCCACAAAAAGTTAATTAATTTCATTTATATCAGTTTCAGGAAGTCAGTTATGATAAAACTTATTAAAACATTAATATTGTGATAACAATTACTGAAAAATCCTTCCATGAACAAAAAACCACTTGATCGCGGAGTACAGAGGCATTGCGCAATACTTCAACTTTATACTTGATGGCTTACGATGTTCAGACAACAATCCTCAAACATCGTGTTAAGTTTCCTCAAAAGGAATACTGAATCTGAATTTTATATCAAACACTTTAAGTGACAAATTACTGACAAAACTTGAGGTTTTTCTCACTAATTGTTCGTTCAGAAAGTCTGACAGACTGGTCTTGCCAGATCGATCAGATAATGTACAGTGCAGTAACTACATACACCTCACTGTACAGTACTTTTACTATACTATGTACACACATACCATCTAGGCTACAACTGTTTCTTCGGAGTGACAACACTTGAGGATGATTGAAGCAGAGTAGAAATTGGATAATATGCATTATATATGGACTTCTGAATGTCTAGAAGTCCATATAATGCTACCAAAATAATGCCTTTTCAGTACAACTTTCATAAGAAGTAAGCGACTTATAGAATTTTAAGAAGAATTGGAGCCGATTTGTGTAAGGCATACAGTGTAGGCCTAATACCAGTTCCACAACATTTTTTTTTTTTTAAAGAATATGCTGAGGTCTAAACTTTTTCAATGTTTCTGTGATTGATCTTTTGAGATAGAAACCATGTAAAGAACATTTTTAAACATAATGGGTGTTTATTTGAAGATGATATGTATATATTTTGCAGTGATTTCTGTTAATTTGTACAAAACGTTTTACTTGACTTTTTTTGAGCCGAGACGAGATTACCTTGCCCAGAACACTACATCGACTTACACTTGATGGCGTCCTATAATTTGCATATCGATATTTCGATATTATCGATAATTTTCAGGCAATATATCGATATTGCATAATGTTCAATATCGCCCAAGCCTAATCAAAAGTTGGCAATTGTCAGTCACTTACACCAATATGTCCGTCAGAAAAACATTGAGGTGCACCAAAAGTAGGCAATTGTCAGTCACTTACACCAATATGTCTGTTATAAAAACATTGAGGTGCGCCAAAAGTAGGCAATTGTCAGTCACTTACACCAGTATGTCCGTTATAAAAACATTGAGGTGCACCAAAAGTAGGCAATTGTCAGTCACTTACATCAGTATGTCCGTTATAAAAACATTGAGGTGCACCAAAAGTAGGCAATTGTCAGTCACTTACACCAATATGTCTGTCAGAAAAACATTGAGGTGCATCAAAAGTAGGCAATTGTCAGTCACTTACACCAATATGTCCGTCAGAAAAACATTGAGGTGCGCCAAAAGTAGGTAATTGTCAGTCACTTACACCAATATGTCTGTTATAAAAACATTGAGGTGCATCAAAAGTAGGCAATTGTCAGTCACTTACACCAATATGTCTGTTATAAAAACATTGAGGTGCATCAAAAGTAGGCAATTGTCAGTCACTTACACCAATATGTCCGTTTAAAAAACATTGAGGTGCATCAAAAGTAGGCAATTGTCAGTCACTTACACCAATATGTCCGTCAGAAAAACATTGAGGTGCATCAAAAGTAGGCAATTGTCAGTCACTTACACCAATATGTCTGTTATAAAAACATTGAGGTGCATCAAAAGTAGGCAATTGTCAGTCACTTACACCAATATGTCCGTTTAAAAAACATTGAGGTGCATCAAAAGTAGGCAATTGTCAGTCACTTACACCAATATGTCTGTTATAAAAACATTGAGGTGCATCAAAAGTAGGCAATTGTCAGTCACTTACACCAATATGTCTGTTATAAAAACATTGAGGTGCATCAAAAGTAGGCAATTGTCAGTCACTTACACCAATATGTCTGTTATAAAAACATTGAGGTGCATCAAAAGTAGGTAATTGTCAGTCACTTACACCAATATGTCTGTTATAAAAACATTGAGGTGCATCAAAAGTAGGCAATTGTCAGTCACTTACACCAATATGTCCGTTATAAAAACATTGAGGTGCATCAAAAGTAGGCAATTGTCAGTCACTTACACCAATATGTCCGTTAGAAAAACATTGAGGTGCATCAAAAGTAGGCAATTGTCAGTCACTTACACCAATATGTTCGTTAGAAAAACATTGAGGTGCATCAAAAGTAGGCAATTGTCAGTGACTTACACCAGTATGTCCGTTAGAAAAACATTGAGGTGCATCAAAAGTAGGCAATTGTCAGTCACTTACACCAATATGTCCGTCAGAAAAACATTGAGGTGCATCAAAAGTAGGCAATTGTCAGTCACTTACACCAATATGTCTCTTATAAAAACATTGAGGTGCATCAAAAGTAGGCAATTGTCAGTCACTTACACCAATATGTCTGTTATAAAAACATTGAGGTGCGCCAAAAGTAGGTAATTGTCAGTCACTTACACCAATATGTCCGTCAGAAAAACATTGAGGTGCATCAAAAGTAGGCAATTGTCAGTCACTTACACCAATATGTCCGTCAGAAAAACATTGAGGTGCGTCAAAAGTAGGCAATTGTCAGTCACTTACACCAATATGTCCGTTATAAAAACATTGAGGTGCATCAAAAGTAGGCAATTGTCAGTCACTTACACCAATATGTCCGTTATAAAAACATTGAGGTGCATCAAAAGTAGGCAATTGTCAGTCACTTACACCAATATGTCTGTTATAAAAACATTGAGGTGCATCAAAAGTAGGCAATTGTCAGTCACTTACACCAATATGTCCGTTATAAAAACATTGAGGTGCATCAAAAGTAGGCAATTGTCAGTCACTTACACCAATATGTCCGTTATAAAAACATTGAGGTGCATCAAAAGTAGGCAATTGTCAGTCACTTACACCAATATGTCCGTCAGAAAAACATTGAGGTGCATCAAAAGTAGGCAATTGTCAGTCACTTACACCAATATGTCTGTTATAAAAACATTGAGGTGCATCAAAAGTAGGCAATTGTCAGTCACTTACACCAGTATGTCTGTTATAAAAACATTGAGGTGCATCAAAAGTAGGCAATTGTCAGTCACTTACACCAATATGTCCGTTATAAAAACATTGAGGTGCATCAAAAGTAGGCAATTGTCAGTCACTTACACCAATATGTCTGTTATAAAAACATTGAGGTGCATCAAAAGTAGGTAATTGTCAGTCACTTACACCAATATGTCTGTTATAAAAACATTGAGGTGCATCAAAAGTAGGTAATTGTCAGTCACTTACACCAATATGTCTGTTATAAAAACATTGAGGTGCATCAAAAGTAGGCAATTGTCAGTCACTTACACCAATATGTCTGTCAGAAAAACATTGAGGTGCATCAAAAGTAGGCAATTGTCAGTCACTTACACCAATATGTCCGTCAGAAAAACATTGAGGTGCATCAAAAGTAGGCAATTGTCAGTCACCTACACCAATATGTCCGTCAGAAAAACATTGAGGTGCATCAAAAGTAGGCAATTGTCAGTCACTTACACCAATATGTCCGTTAGAAAAACATTGAGGTGCATCAAAAGTAGGCAATTGTCAGTCACTTACACCAATATGTCTGTTATAAAAACATTGAGGTGCATCAAAAGTAGGCAATTGTCAGTCACTTACACCAATATGTCTGTTATAAAAACATTGAGGTGCATCAAAAGTAGGCAATTGTCAGTCACTTACACCAATATGTCTGTTATAAAAACATTGAGGTGCATCAAAAGTAGGTAATTGTCAGTCACCTACACCAGTATGTCCGTTATAAAAAACATTGAGGTGCACCAAAAGTGGGCAATTGTCAGTCACTTACACCATTATGTCTGTCAGAAAAACATTGAGGTGCATCAAAAGTAGGTAATTGTCAGTCACTTACACCAATATGTCTGTTATAAAAACATTGAGGTGCACCAAAAGTAGGCAATTGTCAGTCACTTACACCAATATGTCTGTCAGAAAAACATTGAGGTGCACCAAAAGTAGGCAATTGTCAGTCACTTACACCAATATGTCCGTCAGAAAACATTGAGGTGCGCCAAAAGTGGGCAATTGTCAGTCACTTACACCAATATGTCTGTCAGAAAAACATTGAGGTGCATCAAAAGTAGGCAATTGTCAGTCACTTACACCAATATGTCTGTTATAAAAACATTGAGGTGCATCAAAAGTAGGCAATTGTCAGTCACTTACACCAATATGTCCGTCAGAAAAACATTGAGGTGCATCAAAAGTAGGCAATTGTCAGTCACTTACACCAATATGTCTGTCAGAAAAACATTGAGGTGCACCAAAAGTAGGTAATTGTCAGTCACATACACCAGTATGTCCGTCAGAAAAACATTGAGGTGCATCAAAAGTAGGCAATTGTCAGTCACCTACACCAATATGTCTGTTATAAAAACATTAAGGTGCATCAAAAGTGGGCAATTGTCAGTCACTTACACCAATATGTCTGTTATAAAAACATTGAGGTGCACCAAAAGTAGGCAATTGTCAGTGACTTACACCAGTATGTCTGTTATAAAAACATTAAGGTGCGCCAAAAGTAGGCAATTGTCAGTCACCTACACCAATATGTCCGTTATAAAAACATTGAGGTGCGCCAAAAGTAGGCAATTGTCAGTCACCTACACCAATATGTCCGTTATAAAAACATTGAGGTGCATCAAAAGTAGGCAATTGTCAGTCACCTACACCAATATGTCTGTTATAAAAACATTGAGGTGCATCAAAAGTAGGCAATTGTCAGTGACTTACACCAGTATGTCTGTTATAAAAACATTAAGGTGCGCCAAAAGTAGGCAATTGTCAGTCACTTACACCAGTATGTCCGTTATAAAAACATTGAGGTGCATCAAAAGTAGGCAATTGTCAGTCACTTACACCAATATGTCTGTTATAAAAACATTGAGGTGCATCAAAAGTAGGTAATTGTCAGTCACTTACACCAATATGTCTGTTATAAAAACATTGAGGTGCATCAAAAGTAGGCAATTGTCAGTCACTTACACCAATATGTCTGTTATAAAAACATTGAGGTGCGCCAAAAGTAGGCAATTGTCAGTCACTTACACCAATATGTCTGTTATAAAAACATTGAGGTGCACCAAAAGTAGGCAATTGTCAGTCACTTACACCAATATGTCTGTTATAAAAACATTGAGGTGCATCAAAAGTAGGCAATTGTCAGTCACTTACACCAATATGTCCGTTATAAAAACATTGAGGTGCGCCAAAAGTAGGCAATTGTCAGTCACCTACACCAATATGTCTGTTATAAAAACATTGAGGTGCACCAAAAGTAGGTAATTGTCAGTCACTTACACCAATATGTCTGTTATAAAAACATTGAGGTGCACCAAAAGTAGGTAATTGTCAGTCACTTTACACCAATATGTCCGTCAGAAAAACATTGAGGTGCGCCAAAAGTAGGCAATTGTCAGTCACTTACACCAATATGTCCGTTAGAAAAACATTGAGGTGCGTCAAAAGTTGGCAATTGTCAGTTAAAAATACTACGTAGAGATGCGTCAATGAGTATGAATGTATGACGCACCTATGAACATCGACGCACATATCTCAGGGGTCGGAGGGTGCGTCATACAAATGATAGGTGCATAAGTCTGACATATGAATATGACGATGGAATATGGGCTAGGTTTTTTTTTTTTTTTTTGGTGACTACAATTTTGTTAAGAACTGAACACGATTCCTAAAAATGCATAAATTGCACAATATTTTGTTACATCAGAATTGGACAAGAAGAAAATTGCTAATGTTAGACTTCTTGTTCTTCGTTCCCTACCCTCAAATATTTTGAAGTGGAGAAGTTGGCAATGGCGAACAGAATATTGCATATTTTTTTTATTATTATAACCTTTGGTCCAGATTTAACAGTAAAATGCAATTTAAGAACTTTTGATTTTTCAAAATTTTGGAAAGAAACAAAGAATAACATTGAAGAAAATTTATGAAAACAACGGTCAGAGAGTTGGTCATATTACTGTGCATTGTAAGTAGCACGAATGTTTGTAAGTAGCACGAATGTTTGTAAGTAGCACGAATGTTTGTAAGTAGCACGAATGTTTGTAAGTAGCACGAATGTTTGTAAGTAGCACGAATGTTTGTAAGTAGCACGAATGTTTGTAAGTAGCACGAATGTTTGTAAGTAGCCCGATTGTTTGTAAGTAGCCCGAATGTTTGTAAGTAGCCCGAATGTTTGTAAGTAGCCCGAATGTTTGTAAGTAGCCCGAATGTTTGTAAGTAGCCCGAATGTTTGTAAGTAGCACGAATGTTTGTAAGTAGCTCGAATGTTTGTAAGTAGCACGAATGTTTGTAAATAGCACGAATGTTTGTAAGTAACACGAATGTTTGTTAGTAGCCTCATGTTTGTAAGTAGCTCGAATGTTTGTAAATAGCACGAATGTTTGTAAGTAGCACGAATGTTTGTTAGTAGCACGAATGTTTGTAAGTAGCACGAATGTTTGTTAGTAGCACGAATGTTTGTAAGTAGCACGAATGTTTGTTAGAAGCACGAATGTTTGTTAGTAGCACGAATGTTTGTAAGTAGCACGAATATGGTAGTCGAGCATGTTCCTTCTTTATTAAGAGAAGAGAAATGGACAAAATGGTGATAAACTGTTCAGAAATCGTAGTCTGATAAAGTTGATTTATTTCATAGTAGCATGAAGCTGCAATCGTAGTATTGAAGCTCCATAATTTGAGCTAAATGGTGATGAAGTCATTAAATATTTGCACGTTATTAGGAATATATAAAATAAAATAGAAATATCATAAACAAAATGTAGTAACCGCATGATCTATTTTGTGCAATTCCTAATATATTTTTGTATCTGTTTTCCTATTTGCACTTTTGCATGCTACCATAAAGAACTGGATGATTATGGTATGCCCTGGGTGGAAGATGATGAAACACCCTTTTTCAAAAACCCACCCCCAGAACCTCTCCCAAGAACAGGTCCCTCTTCTGAATTTCACACAGATGTCTCACACCACACAATCCCCTACGAACAGGAGGTTGACCTCACAGACGAAATTGCAAGACCTCCCTCTCGAACATTGGAGGAGGTGGAGGACGAGCGTGTGGTGTCGTTTCATCGACAGGTCGATGTCGATTTCAGCGAAGATGGAGGTAGTCGAGTTGCACTGATTGATTTGCTGAGAGCACACCACTAATTTGCAGTTTTTCTAACTCCTATCTCTGTTACCACCAGATTAAATTTTGTGTCAAAGGTTATTGGCACCAAAGTGTGGAAAATCTTGTAACTAATTGAAATGTTGTTTGGAGAAAAATGACAATTTCAGAAGAGAAAAGAATAATAAACTTGTAGAATGAGTTCATTCCACATTATTTGCCGCAAGATATTTCACAATATGGTTGTGTATCCTCTTATCTAAGTACATTAAACAAACTCAAATGTGTGTGAATTCTCAAAGCATCTAGATTGACCAATATGTGCTGGCATCACAAATGCCAGCTGTATGTAAGAACACAGTGCCTTATTTTACATTTTTGTTTGAAAGGATAAGGGACTGCACGATTTTCCAATATGTTTCTCAGCACTTTTACTCATAATTGGAGCTAGCCTTCTCTTGTTTCTTTTACATACTGATTGAAGAAAGAGCGTCTTCTTCCTCAAAAATGTCGCAAAACGCAGCAATTTTGATGCTTAGTTCAAGGAATTTGATGTCCTTAGTAAAACAGCGTCTTCTATGTTACCTCTTGGTGTCCCTAGGTCTTTTAAGAATGCTCCTCAACAATTTTGGCAAACAATTTTGAAGTCTGCGGAAGTTCTCAAACACAAAATGACGAATTAGCACCATTTTGTAACAACCTATAACAATCTATACATTCCTACTTCTCTCAACTAGAACCATTCCAAAACTGAAAAAATAAATTGATAAATTTGCTTGATTTCAAGGAGAGTTTATAAAATGTTCTATAAACTTAACCTATGCTGCTGTGCAGACTAGCAAAAGCTAACACAATTTGTTTCTTGTCACATTTCCAGTATTGTTACAAAAAAGCTTTTAATTTTTCGGAAAGACAAGTTTGTGTCAAGGACATGAGAATATTGATAGAAGTCAGATATATCATGGTATTGACAGTGGGTATGGGGGAAGAGAGGGGGTAGAATAAGTTTGAGGCACTTCAAATTTAAATTAAACAGGAATAAATACAACAAGTAGTATAGCTTCTTATCTTTGAATTGAAGAACTGCATGTCATGACATGAAGGTACAGCAATTCATAGAAATTATGTTGATGTGAAGAGCTTCTTGAGGGTTGTGTACAAAGGCGGTGGCAGGGTATTAAGGGCAGGGGATTAGTGGCAGGGTGGATGGAATAGGGGCAGGGTGGAGTGGAACACCCTGCTGATATTGCTCAAGTTAGGGTCCCTCTGTGCTGTGTTTGACTGTGCGTTTGTTCTGCGATATATTAGTATAAATTAAGGAAGGTACTCTAAAATGAAGGAATAGTTTTCTAGCTTTTACACCTCATTCAGCTGTTGAGAAAAGTGACAATGGTTGAATGGCGCATACAGTCCTTCAGAGGGGACGTTAAGCTGTCGGTCTCGACGGCAGAAGGGTCTCCTCTGCCAAGTTCTCTGAACACTATTCGAGAAGAGAAGCGTTAAAACGCGGTGTTCATTTACTTTCCCTTTTAAGTACTTAGTTCATGTGCGCCCATAGGCAGCCGGAAAACTGTGCCATATAAATTCCATATTTATATATATTATATTTTTGCACTGGACAGGAAGTGACATACTGGACAGGAAGTGACATACTGGTCAGAAAGTGACATACTGGACAGGAAGTGACATACTGGACAGGAAGTGACATACTGGACAGGAAGTGACATACTGGACAGGAAGTGACATTACTCACCTTTGTTGTGTTTAGTGTGGAGATGTCTCACAATTAATCTTAATTTTGAACCTCTTGTTTACTTACATCTCTTTGTAATTTTGATATTTTCAAAGATGATTTTCTGAGTTGAAATCTTATTTTTATTTTGGTTTTATCTGTGTTTAACCCTTGTGATTGCTGTACAAATGATGCAAATAACAATCTGCATTGTGATTTATCTCACGATAAACAAGTTGTATCAACTTTATTATCGGCAAAGAAATACAAACAAAGAAAAAGTTTCATGTTCATAATTTTCAACCGTTGACATTTTCAAACTGTAGAAGGGAAGTCAGGTGAAAAAGTTGAAGATTCAGCTGCTTGAAAACTAATGTTTGTTTTAAAAAGTGTTTAGTTTCATCACTGTCAAATAAAAAGTGTTTAGTTTCATCACTGTCAAACAAACAGTGTTTAGTTTTATCACTCAAACAAAAAGTGTTTAGTTTCATCACTGTCAAATAAAAAGTGTTTAGTTTCATCACTGTCAAACAAACAGTGTTTAGTTTTATCACTCAAACAAAAAGTGTTTAGTTTCCAAAATCGCTGTCATCACTGTGAAACAAAAAGTGTTTAGTTTCATCACTCAAACAAAAAGTGTTTAGTTTCATCACAGTCAAACAAAAATGTTTAGTTTCATCACTGTCAAACAAAAAGTGTTTAGTTTCATCACTGTCAAACAAAAAATGTTTAGTTTCATCACTCAAACAAAAAGTGTTTAGTTTCATCACTGTCAAACAAAAAGTGTTTAGTTTCATCACTGTCAAATAAAAAGTGTTTAGTTTCATCACTGTCAAACAAAAAGTGTTTCGTTTCATTACTTGTGGAAGAATTCAACTGGTGAAAATGTCATTTTTCTCAAGTATTTCCCTTTCCTCCTCTGATGCCCCCTCTGAGGATCCCTTGCCCTTCTGATGCCCCCTCTGAGGATCCCGTGCCCTTCTGATGAGACTTTCCCCCAACTGATGCCCCTGCCCATTTCCCATCTTGATTCCCTTTCTCTGTATGCTTCTCCTTTCCCCTCTTCCTATTTTCCCTCTATTTCTCCGTCCCCCCTATTTCTCCGTCCCCCTCTAATTCTCCTTTCCCCTCTAATAACTATTGCCCCTTCGAATTGCCCTTGTTCCCTCTAATTTATCTTACTCCTCTAGTACCTCCTTACCCACTCTAATGCCTCCTTCCGTCTTGAAGTTCCTTCTCCGCCCCTCCTCCACCCCTTCTCCGCCCCTCCTCCACCCCTTCCTCCCCATTACTCTGGTCCTGAAGAGCAAATTATTACTGTGAACTGGTAGTATTTGAACACTATTTATCTGTTATATTCGTTCAGATTTGGATAGTGGTCCTCGTGACTTTCCATACGACACCTCATACAGACCAGATGATGAGATAATCCCCCATAGGGAGCCAGTAGAAGAGGCCCCGCGAGGGGGTGCAGAACCTGTGCCCATAGACAGGTTTGATCAGAGTAAGTTTCAGTTTCCGAGTTTAATATATGGAAAAGTTGTTATGTATGGAAAAGGATACAGTTGGAAATCTTTGTTGTAATTACCTCCGCCAGTGAAGTAGGACGGAGGTTATGTTTTCGCCTGTTTGTTTGTTACCAAGATATCTCAGTAACTGATGATTGGATTTTGATCACATTTGGTGTGTGGTTTTGTTACTGTTTCAGGAAGAAGTGATTAAAATATGGGACTTATTGGAACAGGGGAAACAGGGAAGGGAAGAAATTGGGGGGTGGGGGCTTTTAGGATGAGATCTGTCAAGACTTTGTTGAAACTTTAAAATGGAATGTACTAAACAATGAATTTGTGCCCTGAATGAAAATCTAAACAATTCATTATCTGGATTCTAATGAAACTTACAATAAGTGGTTGGGTATCAAACAAAATCAAAACAATTGGATTTTGGCATGAAAAGAAAACAATGGAATGTAAATCATGTCTGAAAGGAATTCAAACAATGAATGGTCAGCTTGAATAAAACTGAAAACAATGATATGGCCTTGGAAGAAATCAGTCAGAAGCTGGATAACCCTAAAGGGTTTAGAATGCAAATTGGCAATACTGATTAAATAAAAGTGAGGAAGCAATTATGTGGGGATAAAGCTGAGGTAGTGTGTTTGGGTAAGGGAGGGGAGGGGGGGGGATTTCACAAAATGTTAGGCATATTGGAATTTCAAAGCAGGCGGAGTTATGCACTCTACAGAGTAGAGTATTTCTGTCCTAAATTTCAATCAGTGAAAATCGTCTGTTAAATCAGCTAAATTTTAATAAAGGGTTTAATTGAGATTGCGAAACCTCAGGGGTGGAATTTGCCACTGTTCCAAAAAGTGCTTTTTATGCAGGAACAGTGGATTTTTAAACATCATTGTTTCGGTGGAACAGTGTTCTTTTCACAAGCATGTGGCATCAATGATCAATACCTGGATTTTTACTAAAAAACATGCATGCATGGCAAACAAGATTATCAGGGAAATAATGTATTTTTATTTAGAAAAAACTTTTCCCACCCTGACTGCTATTAATCCTGAATACGCATATGCAAGGCTGCCTGTACTTGTATGATTCTATGCAACTGGATACTACATCATGTAAATACTACCGACATACATAATGGCACATATTAACCAATAAAGTAATTGTAAATGAAGGCCATTTTGAAGAAAGGAATTAGTTCTGTTATCCGCAAAAAGTTGGAACAGTGAAATCTGATCAGGAGCACTATTCTTTGAGAAAATACTCTTCCATTGAACAGTGGCAATTGTTTAATTTTTTATTTTGACCCCTGAACCTGTTTGCAACTTGAGTATTCCACTGCTCCTTGCAACTAACATGAAGTGAAGGAT
Source organism: Chiridota heheva (assembly GCA_020152595.1). Taxonomy (NCBI): domain Eukaryota; kingdom Metazoa; phylum Echinodermata; class Holothuroidea; order Apodida; family Chiridotidae; genus Chiridota; species Chiridota heheva. The sequence goes on from JAIGNY010000020.1 coordinate 175,707, forward strand.
TGAAAACAATAAGTTAACATAAAGATTTTCATAGGCTTTCTTGATGTGATGTCACAAAATGTAAATACAACTTGTATAATTAATTGTAATTTGACCTGAATTTTTTTAAATGCTGTTGATTGATCGATGTTTAACCCATTTTTGATGAAAGTTTTTTTCTCTCCAGGTTTTCTTCTAAGTGCAAAAGTTGTTGGTACCTGTCCATAGATCTGTTAAAAAAACCTGCACTGATCCTTAGTAATAACACTATCCAATATGCCTCCTAATATGCCTATTCCAATATGCCTATTCCAATATGCCTATTCCAGTATGCCTATTCCAATATGCCTCCCAGTATGCCTATTCCAATATGCCTATTCCAGTATGCCTATTCCAATATGCCTATTCCAGTATGCCTATTCCAATATGCCTATTCCAGTATGCCTATTCCAATATGCCTCCCAATATGCATATTCCAATATGCCTCCTAATATGCCTATCCTAATATGCCTCCCAATATGCCTCCCAATATGCCTATTCCAATATGCCTCCCAATATGCCTATCCTAATATACCTCCCAATATGCCTTTTCCAATATGCCTCCCAATCTGCCTATTCTAATATGCCTATTCCAATATGCCTTCACACTATCAATCCCAAAGCCTGGACCAACCATCCCTTACACAGTTGCAATCATAGAGAGGACGTTGTTGTCACCTGCATACGTCTTGGTCACTACTTTCTCACCCACTCCTACCTCCTTTCAGGTTCTTTCAGACCTCTCTGTCCTACTTGCAACACTGATCAAGCATATCCTCTTAACCTGTCCCTTATACCTGAACTCCAGATCACTCCTTTCATCCTCCACCTCCATTTCTGATCTTTTCAAGAACAATCCCTTCTCCAACACCATCACCTTCCTCCGCAATAACAACTTATTCCACCTGATCTACTTCTTACCCAAACTCGCCCCTCCTTTTTTCTACCCTACCATCCTACCCCTCCTTTCCCCCCTTTTTTTAAACCTTTTCGCACCTTTCCTTTTTTCTCCTTCTTATCCTCTTTCCCATTCCTCTCCATCCTTCTCTAGCATCTTAGATTTCTAACACCCTCTTGGCACATTTGACTCTGACTGTTGTGGTGCCGTTAAACATCAACAAACCAAACCAACATTAGTAATAAATTTCCCATGTTTTATCCCTAGGTGCCCCTGGATGGAGAGCACCTGATCTACCTGAGGTAATCGAGTACTTGAGCGATCGGGATGACATCATTGTGGCCAATGCAGCAGCATACCTCCAGCATCTAACGTACAGGGATGATGACATCAAGAATAGAACAAGGTACGCGCAAGCACACACAAAGCAACATATTACTTAAACTTGGGTGTTATTGATCATTATACTCAAATATGTTATATCGCTGGATAAATACCGATATATTCTAATATGGATATGCAAATTATATGATGTCACACTTCAATCATAGTTACTGTTCTGTGCAAGATCATCTCATCTCAGCACAAAAAAATTAATAATACGAATAATTTTTTGCATAAAATAAAAGGATTAGTTCAGGGGTCAAGCAAGTTTATTTCATGTAAAAGAGGACTTCAAAAGAAAGAAAATAATGAAGAAAGCATTCAAAAATCTTATTCCGTTAAGGAGATGTTTAACGTTTGGTATCATTTGTGTTGAAATGACTGAAATCAGACTACTTGTGATGTCATAGCCTCAGAATCCTCAAAGTCTCTATGTATTCTATCATATTTTGATTTTGTTGCTTAAAAACCATGGGATATGTCAATAAAGTAGTAAAACTGAATCTAGGAAGGGTATTTATAATATACCACCTGAAGCAAGTTTGAGGAAAAATAATTTAAATAGTTAAAAAAATAAGATAAACTTTCTTTAAAATACAAAAAGACTGAGGAATCTGAGGCTGTGACATCACAACTAGTCTGATTTTAGTCGTTTCTACAGAAATAATACCAAACTTTGAACTTGAATATCTCCTTAACGGAATAAGTTTTTGCAATGCTTTCCTCACCATTTTGTTACTTTTGAAGTCCTTTTTCATATAAGATGGATATGCTTGACCACTGAACTAACCCTTTAACAGAAATCATTGCAAAATATGTTTATCTTCAAATAAACATCCATTTTGCTCAGAAATGTCTGTTTACATGGTTTCTTTCCATTTTAGTTGTGTATTTTCTTCTGAGCGTGAGTATAAATAATGTATCAATGTTACCCTTGAGCTCAATATCGGCCATAACTCAATATACCCTTGAACTCAATATCAGCCATATCAATATGGTCAATATGGGTAAATATCGATATAATGCCTAAGGTTGATATTATTACAGTGGAAGTTACTGACGTATACTTAGCGTACATTGTTGAGAGTGCGAGTACAAAACCATCAGTAAGCGTACTTGACATTTTCTGTTTCTGATTGTGAGTATACTATAGTAAACCATACTGAAGTTCATACTCATACTAGAGTACTACAAGCCCAGTATACTATACTAAAGTACATACTCATACTCGAGTACTACAAGCCCAGTATACTATAGTAAACCATACTGAAGTACATACTCATACTAGAGTACTACAAGCCCAGTATACTATAGTAAACTATACTGAAGTTCATACTCATACTAGAGTACTACAAGCCCAGTATACTATAGTAAACTATACTGAAGTACATACTCATACTAGAGTTACTACAAGTCTGTATACTATAGTAAACTATACTGAAGTACATACTCATACTAAAGAGTTACTACAAGCCCAGTATACTATACTAAAGTACATACTCATACTAGAGTACTACAAGCCCAGTATACTATAGTAAACCATACTGAGGTACATACTCATACTAGAGTACTACAAGCCCAGTATACTATAGTAAACCATACTGAGGTACATACTCATACTAGAGTACTACAAGCCCAGTATACTATAGTAAACTATACTGAAGTACATACTCATACTCGAGTACTACAAGCCCAGTATACTATAGTAAACTATACTGAAGTTCATACTCATACTAGAGTACTACAAGCCCAGTATACTATACTAAAGTACATACTCATACTAGAGTACTACAAGCCCAGTATACTATACTAAACTATACTGAAGTACATACTCATACTAGAGTACTACAAGCCCAGTATACTATAGTAAACTATACTGAAGTTCATACTCATACTAGAGTACTACAAGCCCAGTATACTATAGTAAACTATACTGAAGTTCATACTCATACTAGAGTACTACAAGCCCAGTATACTATAGTAAACTATACTGAAGTTCATACTCATACTAGAGTACTACAAGCCCAGTATACTATACTAAAGTCATACTCATACTCGAGTACTACAAGCCCAGTATACTATACTAAAGTACATACTCATACTCGAGTACTACAAGCCCAGTATACTATACTAAAGTTCATACTCATACTAGAGTACTACAAGCCCAGTATACTATACTAAAGTACACTTCTGTTCTTCATTTTTCCTTGATAATTGTAAAAAATCTGCGATGCTATCTATCCCACTTCTGCCATACTGAACATACAATAGGGCGCTACATGTGTAACGATCACACTTCTGCCATACTGAACATACAATATGGCGCTACATGTGTAACGATCACACTTCTGCCATACTGAACATACAATAGGGCGCTACATGTGTAACGATCCCACTTCTGCCATACTGAACATACAATAGGGCGCTACATGTGTAACGATCCCACTTCTGCCATACTGAACATACAATAGGGCGCTACATGTGTAACGATCCCACTTCTGCCATACTGAACATACAATAGGGCGCTACATGTGTAACGATCACACTTCTGCCATACTGAACATACAATAGGGCGCTACATGTGTAACGATCACACTTCTGCCATACTGAACATACAATAGGGCGCTACATGTGTAACGATCCCACTTCTGCCATACTGAACATACAATAGGGCGCTACATGTGTAACGATAACACTTCTGCCATACTGAACATACAATAGGGCGCTACATGTGTAACGATAACATCACAAATTTCTCGCAGCCAGTGAGGAAATTTGAAAAACGTAAGTGACGTTAGCAGCACGGCGACGTTCACTACTAAATTTATTCATGGGACGATACCTTTCCTTTAAAGTTTTGTGTAAAGGCAGAGTGTTTATATACACACTCAATTAATGCACGGGGCAAAGGCAGAGTGTTTATATACACACTCAATTAATGCACGGGGCAAAGGCAGAGTGTTTATATACACACTCAATTAATGCACGGGGCAAAGGCAGAGTGTTTATATACACACTCAATTAATGCACGGGGCAAAGGCAGAGTGTTTATATACACACTCAATTAATGCACGGGGCAAAGGCAGAGTGTTTATATACACACTCAATTAATGCACGGGGCAAAGGCAGAGTGTTTATATACACACTCAATTAATGCACGGGGCAAAGGCAGAGTGTTTATATACACACTCAATTAATGCGGGGCAAAGGGCAAAGGCAGAGTGTTTATATACACACTCAATTAATGCACGGGGCAAAGGCAGAGTGTTTATATACACACTCAATTAATGCACGGGGCAAAGGCAGAGTGTTTATATACACACTCAATTAATGCACGGGGCAAAGGCAGAGTGTTTATATACACACTCAATTAATGCTCAATTAATGCGAGGGCAAAGGCAGAGTGTTTATATACACACTCAATTAATGCACGGGCAAAGGCAGAGTGTTTATATACACACTCAATTAATGCACGGGCAAAGGCAGAGTGTTTATATACACACTCAATTAATGCATCGGGCAAAGGCAGAGTGTTTATATACACACTCAATTAATGCACGGGCAAAGGCAGAGTGTTTATATACACACTCAATTAATGCACGGGCAAAGGCAGAGTGTTTATATACACACTCAATTAATGCACGGGCAAAGGCAGAGTGTTTATATACACACTCAATTAATGCACGGGCAAAGGCAGAGTGTTTATATACACACTCAATTAATGCACGGGGCAAAGGCAGAGTGTTTATATACACACTCAATTAATGCACGGGGCAAAGGCAGAGTGTTTATATACACACTCAATTAATGCACGGGCAAAGGCAGAGTGTTTATATACACACTCAATTAATGCATCGGGCAAAGGCAGAGTGTTTATATACACACTCAATTAATGCACGGGGCAAAGGCAGAGTGTTTATATACACACTCAATTAATGCACGGGGCAAAGGCAGAGTGTTTATATACACACTCAATTAATGCACGGGGCAAAGGCAGAGTGTTTATATACACACTCAATTAATGCACGGGGCAAAGGCAGAGTGTTTATATACACACTCAATTAATGCACGGGGCAAAGGCAGAGTGTTTATATACACACTCAATTAATGCACGGGGCAAAGGCAGAGTGTTTATATACACACTCAATTAATGCACGGGGCAAAGGACTTTGGCTTGAGTAGAATGGCCCGACTTCAGAAGGGCCATTCCTGCGGGAATTTTTTTTTGGACAGGGCATTAAATGCATAAAATACCATGATGCCAAAGCAGTAATCTTTTTATAAAATTTCCATGTTTGAAACGCATGAATAGCCACTAAAAAGACTAAAAAACAAGAACAGTTTACATGTATTTTTTGTGCTTAATTCAAACATTCACCTGTTTGAAAATGGAATAAATTAAATAATCAAGGTCAAGGCAATGCAAGGTCAGGATTCATGAAATTCCTTGGAATATTCGCATTTTCATGACCCCTGTATTCAATTCCTGTAATGCATGAACATTTTTACAACAGGTACATTTCTTAACCCTTACTCTACCAGCACTGTTTTGAAAATGCGCTCGGGAGGCGGGGCCAAAGACGGGGGCACCCAAACGGCGATAATATCGCCGCGTGGTAGAGTAAGGGTTAATCAAGGCATGATTATTGAAGGGTCCTCTGTCTTCCAGGCAGAAAAGTCGGCCCCTTCCGCTTCCCGGGACCCGCTGGGCGCCACCGGGATCATGCTGCCTATGTTTTGGGTTGGCGATATGTCGCGGGTTGATTAACCCTTACTCTACCAGCACTGTTTTGAAAATGCACTCGGGAGGCGGGCCAAAGACGGGCAACCAAAACGGCGATAATATCGCCGTGGTAGAGTAAGGGTTAATCAAGCGTGATTATTGAAGGGTCCTCTGTCTTCCAGGCAGAAAAGTCGGGCCCTTCCACTTTCGACCCGCTGGGCGCCCACCGATCATGCTGCCTATGTTTTCGGGTTGGCACATATGTCGCGGGTTGATTAACCCTTACTCTACCAGCACTGTTTTGAAAATGCGCTCGGGAGGCGGGGCCAAAGACGGGGCACCCAAAACGGCGATAATATCGCCGCGTGGTAGAGTAAGGGTTAACAAAGTGAAAAAATGTATGTAAACTTTGAAAACAGAAAAATAAATATTAATATTAATTTAATATTAAATCTTTACTGTATTTGACATAAAAAAAAAACACAATGGCAGCTTCCTAAAACTTTTAAGGTATTCATATTTTGGAAATGGTTCAAGATTTTAACTCAATTTCTTTTAAGCATCTTTTATTGTTCATCATATACAGTAAGGAACCACATGTAGGGATGCACCAGGTCTTGGTTTCGTGCAGAGCATCCCAATCTGATTTTGGGTTTGGCAAAGGCTCAAAAACTTTTTGGTCAGAATTTGCTGGACCACTTTGAAGAATGATGAATAGACATTTAAAATTCAAAGGATTTACTGCAGGTGAAAACTAAGATGGCCCATGAGGTGGCCCATGAGGTGGCCATAAGGTGGCCATGCAATACATTACAAAATTTGCATAAAATATGCAATTGATACTTGACATTTCAAACTGCTGAGAAATGGTCAAATGTTTAAATGATTTTCATGAAAAATGTTCCTAAAACTATAGATTTAAGTATCTACCTGTCTACAGTATGTATCTACGTGTCTACAGTATGTATCTACGTGTCTACAGTATGTATCTACATGTCTACAGTATGTATCTATGTGTCTGCAGTATATATCTACGTGTCTACAGTATGTATCTACGTGTCTACAGTATGTATCTATGTGTCTACAGTATGTATCTACGTGTCTACAGTATGTATCTACGTGTCTACAGTATGTATCTACGTGTCTACAGTATGTATCTACATGTCTACAGTATGTATCTACTTGTCTACAGTATGTATCTACGTGTCTACAGTATGTATCTACATGTCTACAGTATGTATCTACGTGTCTACAGTATGTATCTACGTGTCTACAGTATGTATCTACATGTCTACAGTATGTATCTACCTGTCTACAGTATGTATCTACGTGTCTACAGTATGTATCTACATGTCTACAGTATGTATCTACGTGTCTACAGTATGTATCTACGTGTCTACAGTATGTATCTGTGTGTCTACAGTATGTATCTACGTGTCTACAGTATGTATCTACATGTCTACAGTATGTATCTACATGTCTACAGTATGTATCTACATGTCTACATTATGTATCTACATGTCTACAGTATGTATCTACGTGTCTACAGTATGTATCTACATGTCTACAGTATGTATCTACGTGTCTACAGTATGTATCTACGTTTCTGCAAGTATGTATCTTTAGAGCTAAAACTATTTATTACCAGATATGTACATACTGTATTCACGAATGAAAATGCTGAGCTGAAAGTTTTGGGTTCAGCCGGAGCTTGGAAATGTTGGTACCGGTGCTGGTACTGTCAACAGTTGATATCACCTTCAAACTAGTTTTCCCAACCTTCTAACTTCTTCATGTTCCATGTCACAGAGATCTGAATGGTATACCTGTACTAGTGGAGCTACTTGGGCATCCTAAGTCTGAGATACACGACCTGGCTTGCGGAGCCTTGCGGAACATCTCTACGGCAAGAGGAACGAAGAGAACAAAGTAGCCATCAAGAACTGCAACGGTGTCCTGGCGTTACAGAGGCTGCTGCAGAAAACGCAACAAGAACATGTAAGATGCTTTCCATCTTTAGTTAAGTGTTGTACCAAAGGGTAAAGGGGTGGGGGAGGATGGCTGGCAGTGAAGGGATGGTATCAGTGAGTGAAGGATGGCATCAGGGAAAATAGGATGTTTTGGGGAGGGATGGCATGGTAAGGATGTTCGGGAGGGATAGTCTAAGGAAGGAAGTGTATCAGCGGGGGATGGTAAAAGAAAGGAATGGTATCAGGGAGGAGGGATGGTACCAGGGAGGAGAAATATCAGGGAGAAGGGATGGTATCAGGGAGGAAAGGTTTCACAGAGGGAGGGATGGTATTCGGGAGGGATGGTATTCGGGAGGGATGGTATAAGGAAGGGAGTATATCAGGGAGGGATGGTAAAAGAAAGGAATGGTATTAAGGAGGAGGGATAATATCAGGGATGAAGGATGGTATCAGGGAGGAGGGATGGTATCAAGAAGGAGGGATGGAAACAGGGAGGGATGGTTTTACAGAGGAAGGGATGGTATGAGGTAGGGATGGTTTCACGGGAGAGAGTGATGTATCAGGGAGGGATAGTATCAGGGGGATTGTATCTGGGAGGAGGGATGGTATCAAGGAGGATGGATGGTATCAGGGAGGATGGATGGTATCAGGGAGGATGGATGGTATCAGGGAGGATGGATGGTATCAGGGAGGAGGGATGGTTGGTATCAGGGAGGAGGGATGCTTGGTATCAAGGAGGAGGGATGGTATCAGGGAGGAGGGATGGTATCAAGGAGGAGGGATGGTATCAAGGAGGAGGGATGGTATCAGGAGGAGGTATGGTATCAGGGAGGAGGTATGGTATCAAGGAGGAGGTTTGGTATCAGGGAGAAACGGTATCAGAGAGGGACGTATCAGGAAGGAACGTTATCAGGGAGCAAGTGTTTCAGGGAGCAATTGTTTAGGGAGGGTTGGTATCAGGGAGGAGGGATGGTACTATGTCGGGATGGTACCCTGGACATCTAAGAAAGAGAAAGCCAGTCTGAAAGAGGCTGCTACAAAAAACACAAAAAGATTATGTAAGATGCTTTCTACTTATAATAAAGTATCGTAAAAATAAAAACATATTTGTTCTAAAGATTACAGAGGGAGGGATAGTGTGTTAAGAGGAATTATTTGTCTTAGGGAATAAATGATGCTATTTGAGAAAATATCTTATTGGTGAGGGAAGTGTTCTACAAGTTGTGTTGGAGGAAATGGTGATGTGAGAAGGATGGAATTGTTGGAGGAGGGGGGGTATCAGCGGATGGAACGTAGTTCATTCTGTGGTAACAACATGACCCCAAGAATAAGTAATTAGTTTTGTTTGAAAGATTAAAGAAGGTGGCAGAAAATGGGGTGGGAGACTGGTAAGATAGGGATTTTGTGGGTAAGGGGGGGGGAGGGTCACTGGCAGGAAAGGGATGGTATCAGGGAAATCCTAACCCTAACGAATTAAAAGTATAATCCAAGTGGCAGCGGGATGGTTGGTTGTATTAGGTAGCAGGATGGTTGGTTGTATTAGGTAGAAGGACGGTTGGTTGTATTAGGTAGCAGGACGGTTGGTTGTATTAGGTAGCAGGATGGTTGGTTGTATTAGGTAGAAGGACGGTTGGTTGTATTAGGTAGCAGGACGGTTGGTTGTATTAGGTAGCAGGACGGTTGGTTGTATTAGGTAGCAGGATAGTTGGTTGTATTAGGTAGCAGGACGGGTGGTTGTATTAGGTAGCAGGACGGGTGGTTGTATTAGGTAGCAGGACGGGTGGTTGTATTAGGTAGCAGGACGGTGGGTTGTATTAGGTAGAAGGACGGTGGGTTGTATTAGGCAGCGGGATGGTTGGTTGTATTAGGTAGCGGGATGGTTGGTTGTATTAGGTAGCAGGACGGTTGGTTGTATTAGGTAGCGGGATGGTTGGTTGTATTAGGTAGCGGGATGGTTGGTTGTATTAGGTAGCGGGATGGTTGGTTGTATTAGGTAGCAGGATGGTTGGTTGTATTAGGTAGCAGGAGGGTTGGTTGTATTAGGTAGAAGGACGGTTGGTTGTATTAGGTAGAAGGACGGTTGGTTGTATTAGGTAGAAGGACGGTTGGTTGTATTAGGTAGAAGGACGGTTGGTTGTAATAGGTAGAAGGAAGCTTGGTTGTATTAGGTAGCAGGACGGGTGGTTGTATTAGGTAGCAGGAGGGGTGGTTGTATTAGGTAGAAGGACGGTTGGTTGTAATAGGTAGAAGGAAGCTTGGTTGTATTAGGTAGCAGGACGGGTGGTTGTATTAGGTAGCAGGATGGTTGGTTGTATTAGGTAGCAGGATGGTTGGTTGTATTAGGTAGAAGGACGGGTGGTTGTATTAGGTAGAAGGACGGTAGGTTGTAATAGGTAGAAGGAAGCTTGGTTGTATTAGGTAGCAGGACGGGTGGTTGTATTAGGTAGCAGGACGGTTGGTTGTATTAGGTAGCAGGATGGTTGGTTGTATTAGGTAGCAGGATGGTTGGTTGTATTAGGTAGCAGGATGGTTGGTTGTATTAGGTAGCAGGACAGTTGGTTGTATTAGGTAGCAGGAAGCTTGTTTGTATTAGGTAGCAGGAGGGGTGGTTGTATTAGGTAGCAGGATGGTTGGTTGTATTAGGTAGCAGGATGGTTGGTTGTATTAGGTAGCAGGATGGTTGGTTGTAGTAGGTAGCAGATTAGAAGGACGGTTGGTTGTATTAGGTAGCAGGACGGTTGGTTGTATTAGGTAGCAGGATGGTTGGTTGTATTACATTTAGGTAGAAGGACGGTTGGTTGTATTAGGTAGCAGGATGGTTGGTTGTATTAGGTAGCAGGATGGTTGGTTGTATTAGGTAGCAGGATGGTTGGTTGTAGTAGGTAGCAGGTTAGAAGGACGGTTGGTTGTATTAGGTAGCAGGACGGTTGGTTGCATTAGGTAGCAGGATGGTTGGTTGTATTACATTTAGGTAGAAGGATGGTTGGTTGTATTAGGTAGCAGGACGATTGGTTGTATTAGGTAGCAGGACGGTTGGTTGTATTATATTTAGGTAGAAGGTTGGTTGGTATTAAGTAGGGATTGTACTGTGGATTGCCCTAGTGTATGGGTGGCAAAAATACATTGACCGGGCTTGATAGGAAATACAATGTTTGTGAGAAATAAAAGGTTTTGCAACGAAGATGTTCAAAGGCATGATGATGTTGCTATGTTATCTCTCAGCAGTGAATTTTAAACATTTATTATTTTCAGACCAAGGAACTCGTAACAGCAACACTCTGGAACCTTTCTTCGGCAGAGGTAAGTAAAGCTCTCCCATCATTCAATAGAATCATCAATTTCAGGAAAATTATTTCAAAAAATGTCTCATGGACACTGGAGGAATTTTATTGATCAATCAAAATACTGGGGGAATTATGGGCGCCTCTAAAATTCACATTTGGCATGGGACCAAATGTATGAATAAATCATGCTTTCCATTGCTTATCATGTGCCCATGATACATAAAGGTTATTTGCATTGTAGCTTACAACTTTTCCTACAGCAGCTGATTGGATGGGTAACAAAGGAAAAATTCCTCCTGCACCTTGATTGGTTGGGTAACAAAGGGAAAATTCCTCCTGCAGCTGATTGGTTGGGTAACAAAGGGAAAATTCCTCCTGCAGCTAATTGGTTGGGTAACAAAGGGAAAATTCCTCCTGCAGCTGATTGGTTGGGTAACAAAGGGAAATTCCTCCTGCAGCTGATTGGTTGGGTAACAAAGGGAAAATTCCTCCTGCAGCTGATTAGTTGGGTAACAAAGGGAAAATTCCTCCTGCAGCTGATTGGTTGGGTAACAAAGGGAAAATTCCTCCTGCAGCTGATTGGTTGGTTAGCAAAGGGAAAATTCCTCCTGCAGCTGATTGGTTGGGTAACAAAGGGAAAATTTCTCCTGCAGCTGATTGGTTGGGTAACAAAGGGAAAATTCCTCCTACAATTGATTGGTTTAAGTGCTTAAAGTAATCACTTTTGGCTCAAATTGTTTGAGATAAAAAGTGATTATTATCACGATGCTTTCTTAGAAATCTGAAGTTATTATTCATGATGAACATCTGTTGCAATAGATTTTCAGTCCAAAATCCTCAAACCCTACAAAGTTGAACAAAAACATCATTAAAAATCACTCATCAATAAACAAGCAAAACCTTCACTGTTAAATACCATCCTATTTGTAAATTATTACTTCAAACCAGACACTTTGACCACAGGGGAATACTTTTGTCCTTGTGTTGAGTGTGACAGTCAGTGCAGCTGCAGTGAAATTAATTTACTATCAATGTCAGATTATGACCATGGAAAATGAGGTGAAGTGTGTGAGTTGTAGAAATAAGAAACTTCTGGTGTAATTGGTAATTGCTTGTACTGGATTGTGGTTTCTGTTGTGAGCAATACATAAATATAGACCCCGACAGATTTGAGGTTTTGTGGGGGTTAAGACAGAAAATGTATTGCGAAGTTTAGATTTAATGTAAAAGGTTACAAAGTTTGTTATTAAAAAAAAAACTATTGACACCTCAGCGGCCAGATTGTCTGGAATTGAAAATCTATGAAAATAGTAACCATTTTACAGCTTTTTATTAGGTTGTTTTCTAATGTCTATTCATACTTAGGTTTAAGTTAAAGGAAAGGTGTCGCCCGTGAATACGCTCAGAAGTGAATGCCACCGAGCTGTTAACGTTACTTGCGGTTTTCAATTTTTCCTATTCATCGCCAGAGATCTGCAATGTTATCGATCACACATTTGCTGTACCGAACATAGGGGCCTACATGTGAAATCTGCAATGTTATCGATCACACAGTTGCTGTACCGAACATAGGGGCCTACATGAGAAATCTGCAATGTTATCGATCACACATTTGCTGTAAATTTAACATAGGGGCCTACATGAGAAATCTGCAATGTTATCGATCACACATTTGCTGTATTTAACATAGGGGCCTACATGTGAAATCTGCAATGTTATCGATCACACAGTTGCTGTAAAACCGAACATAGGGGCCTACATGAGAAATCTGCAATGTTATCGATCACACATTTGCTGTACCGAACATAGGGGCCTACATGTGAAATCTGCAATGTTATCGATCACACAGTTGCTGTACCGAACATAGGGGCCTACATGTGAAATCTGCAATGTTATCGATCACACATTTGCTGTACCGAACATAGGGGCCTACATGTGAAATCTGCAATGTTATCGATCACACATTTGCTGTACCGAACATAGGGGCCTACATGTGAAATCTGCAATGTTATCGATCACACATTTGCTGTACCGAACATAGGGGCCTACATGAGAAATCTGCAATGTTATCGATCACACATTTGCTGTACCGAACATAGGGGCCTACATGTGAAATCTGCAATGTTATCGATCACACAGTTGCTGTACCGAACATAGGGGCCTACATGAGAAATCTGCAATGTTATCGATCACACATTTGCTGTACCGAACATAGGGGCCTACATGTGAAATCTGCAATGTTATCGATCACACAGTTGCTGTACCGAACATAGGGGCCTACATGAGAAATCTGCAATGTTATCGATCACACATTTGCTGTACCGAACATAGGGGCCTACATGTGAAATCTGCAATGTTATCGATCACACATTTGCTGTACCGAACATAGGGGCCTACATGAGAAATCTGCAATGTTATCGATCACACATTTGCTGTACCGAACATAGGGGCCTACACTGCAATGTTATCGATCACACATTTGCTGTACCGAACATAGGGGCCTACATGAGAAATCTGCAATGTTATCGGTCACACATTTGCTGTACCGAACATAGGGGCCTACATGTGAAATCTGCACTGTTATCGATCACACATTTGCTGTACCGAACATAGGGGCCTACATGTGAAATCTGCAATGTTATCGATCACACATTTGCTGTACCGAACATAGGGGCCTACATGTGAAATCTGCAATGTTATCGATCACACATTTGCTGTACGAACATAGGGGCCTACATGTGAAATCTGCAATGTTATCGATCACACATTTGCTGTAATTCTAACATAGGGCCTACATGTGAAATCTGCAATGTTATCGATCATACATTTGCTGTATTTAACATAGGGGCCTACATGTGAAATCTGCAATGTTATCGATCACACATTTGCTGTACCGAACATAGGGGCCTACATGAGAAATCTGCAATGTTATCGATCACACATTTGCTGTACCGAACATAGGGGCCTACATGTGAAATCTGCAATGTTATCGATCACACATTTGCTGTACCGAACATAGGGGCCTACATGTGAAATCTGCAATGTTATCGATCACACATTTGCTGTAATTTAACATAGGGGCCTACATGTCAAATCTGCAATGTTATCGATCACACATTTGCTGTACTGAACATAGGGGCCTACATGTGAAATCTGCAATGTTATCGATCACACATTTGCTGTACCGCACATAGGGGCCTACATGAGTTATCAATAACATCACAGATTTCTCTCGCATTTAATGAGGAAATTTCAAAACCGGAAGTGAACTTAAAAGCTCGGCAGCATTCACTTCTGAATTTTATCATGGTACGATACCTTTCCTTTAAAGAAATTGAATTGAATAAATTAGATAATATATACATAGAATTAATTGTATGTTTCCTTCGGCAGCCGCTGAAACGAGTGATCCTTGATGAAGCGGTGCCGGGCCTAGTGAAGGAGGAGCTGATCCCTGAGTCGGGCTGGGACCCCCGCAAAGATGACACCATGCTACTACCCAACATCAGGCCAATGAGCTTAATCTTCTGCAACATCTTAGGGGTCTTGAGGTGAGCTGCTTAAAGGGAACATAAAGTCTGACATAATCCTTATTTCATATTATAGACGTGAAAACAACCATTTTTTCTGACTAAGTTTCATACCTCCTGAAGCAATCTAACTCATTGTTAAAAACAAATTTGAATGCTACCACCGTGAGACCCACCATTTTAATTTGAATGCTACCACTGTGAGAGCCGCCATTTTAATTTGAATGCTACCACTGTGAGAGCCACCATTTTAATTTGAATGCTACCACTGTGAGAGCCACCATTTTAATTTGAATGCTACCACTGTGAGAGCCGCCATTTTAATTTGAATGCTACCACTGTGAGAGCCACCATTTGAATTTGAATGCTACCACTGTGAGAGCCACCATTTTAATTTGAATGCTACCACTGTGAGAGCCATCATTTTAATTTGAATGCTACCACTGTGAGAGCCACCATTTTAATTTGAATGCTACCACCATGAGAGCCGCCATTTGAATTTGAATGCTACCACTGTGAGAGCCACCATTTTAATTTGAATGCTACCACCATGAGAGCCGCCATTTGAATTTGAATGCTACCACCGTGAGAGCCACCATTTTAATTTGAATGCTACCATCGTGAGAGCCACCATTTTAATTTGAATGCTACCACTGTGAAAGCCGCCATTTGAATTTGAATGCTACCACTGTGAGAGCCACCATTTTAATTTGAATGCTACCACTGTGAGAGCCACCATTTTAATTTGAATGCTACCACTGTGAGAGCCGCCATTTGAATTTGAATGCTACCACCGTGAGAGCCGCCATTTTAATTTGAATGCTACCACTGTGAGAGCCACCATTTGAATTTGAATGCTACCACTGTGAGAGCCACCATTTGAATTTGAATGCTACCACTGTGAGAGCCACCATTTGAATTTGAATGCTACCACTGTGAGAGCCGCCATTTTAATTTGAATGCTACCACTGTGAGAGCCACCATTTTAATTTGAATGCTACCACTGTGAGAGCCACCATTTGAATTTGAATGCTACCACTGTGAGAGCCACCATTTGAATTTGAATGCTACCACTGTGAGAGCCGCCATTTTAATTTGAATGCTACCACTGTGAGAGCCACCATTTGAATTTGAATGCTACCACCGTGAGAGCCGCCATTTTAATTTGAATGCTACCACTGTGAGAGCCACCATTTTAATTTGAATGCTACCACCGTGAGAGCCACCATTTTAATTTGAATGCTACCACTGTGAGAGCCACCATTTTAATTTGAATGCTACCACCGTGAAAGCCACCATTTTAATTTGAATGCTACCACCATGAGAGCCACCATTTTAATTTGAATGCTACCACCGTGAGAGCCACCATTTTAATTTGAATGCTACCACCGTGAGAGCCACCATTTTAATTTGAATGCTACCACTGTGAGAGCCGCCATTTTAATTTTAGAACATACATAGAATGATGTCATCAACCCAACTTGGAATGCTTTGTATTTCATGATATTCTATCTCACGTTTTCAAGCTTATAAAAAATGGTGTTCCTTTTGTAGAGCCTCCTATAAGTCCATCACGGAACTCTTCCACAATAAATAATGCTTTGAAGTTTTCAAAATAATGCAATGTTGAACTATGGTTCTTTAAGATATATGGAGCGTAGCAAAAATTTTTTTATATCTTTGAGAATTTGTGATGTATTACTGAACAGACACCTCTGGCAACATTACCTTAACCTTTAAGGATTAGTTTACAGTTCAAGGAAGTCCATCTTATATGAAAGAGGACTTCAAAAGAAACAAAATGGGTGAAGAAATCATTAGAAATCTTATTCCGGTAATGAAATATCTTATTCCGTCAATACAATATTTAAGTTTAAATAAAGGATTAGTTCAGTGGTCATGCAAGTCCATCTTATATGAAAGAGGACTTCAAAAGAAACAAAATGGGTAAAGAAATCATTAGAAATCTTATTCCGTTAATGAGATATCTAAGTTTAAAGGATTAGTTCAGTGGTCAAGCAAGGCATGACTTGTCCTTCTCCTTAAAAATTTGTTCCAGCAAATCATAAGCACAAACTTACTGTAGGAAATAAGGAGACCACTTAATTTTTACTAAAATAACCACACAATAAGGACTTCATCCTTTGCTAATATGATATTCAGCACCAACTTCCACAACAACTAAGGTTTTCAGAATAAAGAGGAAAATCTGACCTGACCAGGTTGGGTCCGACTGTTTAAAACTTTAGGAGCAGAACAACTAATGGCTATCTTATATGAAAGAGGACTTCAAAAGAAACAAAATAGTGAAGAAAGCATTTAAAAATCTTATTCCGTTAAGGAGATATCTAAGTTTAAAGTTTGGTATCATTTGTTTAAAAAAGACTGTTATCAGACTTGTGATGTCATAGCTTCAGATTCCTCAAAGTCTTTACGTATTCTATCATATTATGTCCTGCGATTTTGTGGCCCAAAAACCATGGGATATGTCAAAAAAGTAGTAAAACTTAATCGAGGAAGGGTATGTGAAGAAAGTTTGAGGAAAAATAATTCAAATAGTGAACAACATGTTTTTTTTTTTTTTGAAATACGTTAACAGTTTAAAAAAATTGTTAGGAATAAGACGTCAACTTTCCGTAATAGACTTACTACACCAGTCATTCTAACACAGATAAGACAGCTTTAAACTTGAATATGAACTTGACGGAATAGGAATTTGGAACCCTTTTTTCACCATTGTGCTCCTTTGAAGTCTTCTTTCATATAAGATGCTTTACCACTAAGACGCTTGGCCACTAAGACGCCTGACTACTAAGACACCTGGCCGCTAAGACGCCTGGCCGCTAAGACGCCTGGCCGCTAAGACGCCTGGCCGCTAAGACGCCTGGCCGCTAAGACGCCTGGCCGCTAAGACGCCTGGCCGCTAAGACGCCTGGCCGCTAAGACGCCTGGCCGCTAAGACGCCTGGCCGCTAAGACGCCTGGCCGCTAAGACGCCTGGCCGCTAAGACGCCTGGCCGCTTAGACGCCTGGCCGCTTAGACGCCTGGCCGCTAAGACGCCTGGCCGCTAAGACGCCTGGCCGCTAAGACGCCTGGCCGCAGACGCCTGGCCGCTAAGACGCCTGGCCGCTAAGACGCCTGGCCGCTAAGACGCCTGGCCGCTAAGACGCCTGGCCCGCAGGCGCCTGGCCGCTAGACGCCTGGCCGCTAAGACGCCTGGCCGCTAAGACGCCTGGCCGCTAAGACGCCTGGCCGCTAAGACGCCTGGCCGCTAAGACCCTGGCCGCTAAGACGCCTGGCCGCTAAGACGCCTGGCCGCAGACGCCTGGCCGCTAGACGCCTGGCCGCTAAGACGCCTGGCCGCTAGACGCCTGGCCGCTAAGACGCCTGGCCGCTAGACGCCTGGCCGCTAAGACGCCTGACCGCTTAGACGCCTGGCCACTAAGACGCCTGGCCACTAAGACGCCAGGCCACTAAGACGCCTGGCCACTAAGACGCCTGACCACTTAGACGCCTGGCCACTTAGACGCCTGGCCACTAAGACACCTGGCCACTAAGACGCCTGACCACTAAGACGCCTGGCCACTTAGACGCCTGGGCCTGGCCACTAAGACGCCTGGCCACTAAGACGCCAGGCCACTAAGACGCCAGGCCACTTAGACGCCTGGCCACTAAGACGCCTGACCACTAAGACGCCTGGCCACTTAGACGCCAGGCCACTAAGACGCCTGACCACTAAGACGCCTGGCCACTTAGACGCCTGGCCACTAAGACGCCTGACCACTAAGACGCCTGGCCACTTAGACGCCTGGCCACTAAGACGCCTGGCCACTAAGACGCCTGACCACTAAGACGCCTGGCCACTTAGACGCCTGGCCACTAAGACGCCTGGCCACTAAGACGCCTGACCACTAAGACGCCTGGCCGCTTAGACGCCTGGCCGCTAAGACGCCTGGCCACTTAGACGCCTGGCCACTTAGACGCCTGGCCACTAAGACGCCTGGCCACTAAGACGCCTGGCCACTTAGACGCCTGGGCCTGGCCACTAAGACGCCAGGCCACTAAGACGCCAGGCCACTAAGACGCCAGGCCACTAAGACGCCTGACCACTAAGACGCCTGACCACTAAGACGCCTGGCCACTAAGACGCCTGGTCACTAAACTAACCCTTCAATGCTCTCCACACCATAAGGCCTAACCCTTCAATGCTCTCCACACCATAAGGCCTAACCCTTCAATGCTCTCCACACCATAAGGCCTAACCCTTCAATGCTCTCCACACCATAAGGCCTAACCCTTCAATGCTCTCCACACCATAAGGCCTAACCCTTCAATGCTCTCCACACCATAAGGCCTAACCCTTCAATGCTCTCCACACCATAAGGCCATTACATTTGTAATTCTTTGTCATTTGATCCTAAGTATCTGTCTTAGGCACTTGTTTTGAAAAGTGTTCAGCTTTCTTTCATCAGTTCGCATGATCCCCCACAGTTTGCAGCCATTTAGTAGGACCGGTCTAATTAATGTCTTCAACAGGTGTATCTTAGCTCTGGCTGCAATCAAGTCTAGAATTATGCTTTCCGACAGCCATTTTCTTTGTATGTACATCTTTGAACTTGGAATAATGCAACTTGCATAACGCAACACATTGAACAAATTTCTCTTGCAGAAATGTATCGTCTTATGGTCCAGATGCAAGGAGGAGGTTACGAAACATGGAAGGTTTACCGGACATGCTCGCCCATCTACTCAAAGAGGCTGTGGCCAGTGAAAACATTGGCACTAAGGTGAGTGTCATTGCTTTAGTCAAGTATTCTATCATTCAGACAGCTCTTGTTAAATAAGTTATGGTTTAGATTTACAAAGGTTTATAAAAGCACTCCATTGCATTATTCATATCCAGATCCCCAGGGTTGTTTTATTAACCAGTTGTGGAGCACAGGTTGGAGACCCATGGGGTGGCGGAAGGTCGAACCGAGACTCATAGGGTGGAGAGAGGTTGAACCGAGACCCTCCGGGTAAGGGGAGGTCAAACTGAGACTCACGGTGTGGGAAGGGGGGGGGGGGGGTTGGTTGAACTTGTGATGGTAGATTGAGAAGCTGAAGCTCTACCACAATTGAGGTATTATTAATTGGTAGATGCACATATGTTGATGAACAGATGAATGGGGTCACCCCCCCAAAAAAAGAATAACCAGATAATAGAATAATTGTAGTTTGATAGTGGAATGATGTAGACAAATTGCCTTAATGTAGGTAGCTTGACCAACATCTCTGACTGTACAATAGTAATGTGAAGTCTTTCCTGCTATATGGTTTTGAGTGCTGGAGATTGGGCAAAGCAGATATGAACAAAGTCAGTGCCTTGCATAACTTGTGCTCATGCAAGGTTTGCAACACATACTGGCCCAACAAGATTTCAAATGAAAACCTTTACAAGGAAACTGTCTTTAATAACATTACTCAAGAAAAAAAAAAAAAAAATGACGGCTGCAGTGGGTTGGCCATGTTTTGAGAATACCATAAGACAGTAGCCCAAGGTAGCACTGAGGTGGACACCACCAGGAAAACGAAAGAGATGCTGGCCAAAAACCACTGGAATAAGAACAGTGATGACCGAATTAGAGGAAATTGGTCTTTCATTAGGTGAAGCCCAGGCCATTGCCCAGGACAGAACGAGATGGCGGAATGTTGTTTGAGCTTTAGCTCCAGTGGGGGTGAAGCTCAGGCCATGGCCCAGGACAGAACGAGATGGCTGAATGTTGTTGCAGCCTTAGCTCCAGTGGGAGTGACAAGGACAAGCAAGTAAGGTAGCTTGTGGAATCATTTTTAAATGATATAAGGAATCAAGTTTTTAATTTATATCACAAGGAGAAATTTTGAGGAGTACTTCTGCTTTGTAGATGTCTATTTTTAAACATTTGTTACTGCTTAGAGATATTATATATCCTGAATGCAGCAATATCAAAGTAGTTTCCTGCAATTAAAGACTCCTTGACCACGGTCGTATGAATATTCATGACATCTCATGATTCATTAGTGAATGATCCTTTCTTATTGTGCCCACAGGTTGTCGAGAACGCCATCTGTATCCTCAGAAACCTGTCCTTCCAGATATCGGTAGAGTCGAAGCATCCAGACACAGTCTCCTCCAAGATAAACACAACAGGAAAACCTGGCCAGGGCAAGGGCTCTCAGCCCAAACGTGAGTAGAATCCACAATTGACCAATCAATTGTGAGCTTTCCTTTTGTTACCCGACCAATCAGCTGCAGTTACTAGAGGGCAAGTTGTAAACAGCAATACAGTCACGAATTACCTTCATGTATAATGAGCGTTTGAAAGCATTTAGCCCCACGCCGTGCAGGAATGAATTGTGCCCAGTATTTAATTGGTTGATCAGATTTGCACAGTATACCATTGATTGTCCATTATGGTGAATTTCGTTTGATTGGTTGATTAGATTTGCACAGTATACCATTGATTGTCCATTATGGTGAATTTCATTTGATTGGTTGATTAGATTTGCACAGTATACCATTGATTGTCCATTATGGTGAATTTCATTTGATTGGTTGATCAGATTTGCACAGTATACCATTGATTGTCCATTATGGTGAATTTCATTTGATTGGTTGATCAGATTTGCACAGTATACCATTGATTGTCCATTATGGTGAATTTCGTTTGATTGGTTGATTATATTTGCACAGTATACCATTGATTGGTCCATTATGGTGAATTTCATTTGACTGGTTGATCAGATTTGCACAGTATACCATTGATTGTCCATTATGGTGAATTTCGTTTGATTGGTTGATCAGATTTGCACAGTATACCATTGATTGTCCATTATGGTGAATTTCATTTGATTGGTTGATTAGATTTGCACAGTATACCATTGATTGGTCCATTATGGTGAATTTCGTTTGATTGGTTGATTAGATTTGCACAGTATACCATTGATTGGTCCATTATGGTGAATTTCATTTGATTGGTTGATCAGATTTGCACAGTATACCATTGATTGTCCATTATGGTGAATTTCGTTAGATTGGTTGATTAGATTTGCACAGTATACCATTGATTGGTCCATTATGGTGAATTTCATTTGATTGGTTGATTAGATTTGCACAGTATACCATTGATTGGTCCATTATGGTGAATTTCGTTTGATTGGTTGATTAGATTTGCACAGTATACCATTGATTGGTCCATTATGGTGAATTTCGGCCAGGTGAAATTTACCACAACCTATCAGGGTGCTAGATTTCAACAATCCTGTCAGTACCATAACTTTGCAACGCAAGTATATTCGAATATTCTAGAAACTGCAGAAAAATACAGCCTCAAAGTCCAGCCAGAAGTTTTATTTCTAAATATGACATCACACTTTACACTTCTAAATATGACATCACACTTTACACTTCTAAATATGACATCACACTTTACACTTCTAAATATGACATCACACTTTACACTTCTAAATATGACATCACACTTTACACTTCTAGATATGACATCACACTTTATACTTCTAGATATGACATCACACTTTACACTTCTAGATATGACATCACACTTTACACTTCTAAATATGACATCACACTTTACACTTCTAGATATGACATCACACTTTACACTTCTAAATATGACATCACACTTTACACTTCTAAATATGACATCACACTTTACACTTCTAGATATGACATCACACTTTATACTTCTAGATATGACATCACACTTTACACTTCTAGATATGACATCACACTTTACACTTCTAGATATGACATCACACTTTATACTTCTAGATATGACATCACACTTTACACTTCTAAATATGACATCACACTTTACACTTCTAGATATGACATCACACTTTACACTTCTAGATATGACATCACACTTTACACTTCTAGATATGACATCACACTTTACACTTCTAAATATGACATCACACTTTACACTTCTAAATATGACATCACACTTTACACTTCTAGATATGACATCACACTTTACACTTCTAGATATGACATCACACTTTACACTTCTAAATATGACATCACACTTTATACTTCTAGATATGACATCACACTTTACACTTCTAGATATGACATCACACTTTACACTTCTAAATATGACATCACACTTTACACTTCTAAATATGACATCACACTTTACACTTCTAGATATGACATCACACTTTACACTTCTAAATATGACATCACACTTTACACTTCTAAATATGACATCACACTTTACACTTCTAGATATGACATCACACTTTACACTTCTAGATATGACATCACACTTTACACTTCTAAATATGACATCACACTTTATACTTCTAGATATGACATCACACTTTACACTTCTAGATATGACATCACACTTTACACTTCTAAATATGACATCACACTTTACACTTCTAAATATGACATCACACTTTACACTTCTAAATATGACATCACACTTTACACTTCTAAATATGACATCACACTTTATACTTCTAGATATGACATCACACTTTACACTTCTAAATATGACATCACACTTTACACTTCTAGATATGACATCACACTTTACACTTCTAAATATGACATCACACTTTACACTTCTAAATATGACATCACACTTTACACTTCTAAATATGACATCACACTTTACACTTCTAGATATGACATCACACTTTACACTTCTAAATATGACATCACACTTTACACTTCTAAATATGACATCACACTTTACACTTCTAGATATGACATCACACTTTACACTTCTAGATATGACATCACACTTTACACTTCTAAATATGACATCACACTTTACACTTCTAAATATGACATCACACTTTACACTTCTAAATATGACATCACACTTTACACTTCTAAATATGACATCACACTTTACACTTCTAAATATGACATCACACTTTACACTTCTAAATATGACATCACACTTTACACTTCAAAGTTACTTTTGAACACAATGGTAAAAACTTTCAAATGTGAAGACCTTTTAACAGAATAGGATACCAATATGTTTTTTTCCACTAATTTGTTTCTGTAATAGTCCTTTGTAAAATGTATATGTATTTGCATTGTCATGACCTGTGCATCAAAACCCGTTAATGCACGACCATCATTATTCTGTTTATTCAATTTTCAAAACGGGTCATTTTTGTAATAAAGCAAAAAAAAATATTTATATGTAAACTTCTCTCGTTTTTCATTCTTTTTTGAAATTTATTTATTTGTATGCATTTTAAACTAACACAAAAAGTGTATAAAACGATTACTGTTTTAGCATTGTGTTTATATGCATATTTAGTGCACGGTTCAAAGGACTTTGCACTCGCGAAAGTCAGGTCATTCTACTCGTGCCAAAGTCCTTTGCCCGTGCATGAAATACAATATAAACACTCTGCCTCTACATTAATCTTTAAGCATCAAATCAATGAACATGAAATCTTATGGGAATAATCCTTTATATCGTCTTTCTTGCTTGTTCCTCCCATTAGCACCACCAGGCAAAGCAGATTTATTCGGTGTTTTCTACACAGATTATACCAAACTTTAAACTTACATAATTCCTATACAGAATAAGATTTTGTAATGCTTTCTTTACCATTTTGTTTCTTTTGAGTTCCTCTTGCATATAACATGGACTTGCTGAACCCTGGAACTAATTCTTTAATTTGTCTTTGTTGCTTATCTCTCCCATCAGCCCCACCAGGCAAAGCAGATTTATTCGGTTGTTTTGCTGGACAGAAGAAGAAGAACAATCAGTCTAATAGCTTCAACAACAAGTCAGGAACAACAGGGTGAGCTCATTGTTTTCACTATTGTACTTTTATAGCTCATTGTTTTCACTATTGTACTTTTATGTCCGGCAACTAAGTTGGACACTGGGTGTGTTTTGGCTGAGATTGTGGGTTGTTTGTCAATGGACTGAGGTTCTGTTTTGTTTTTATGTCATCAACATCTCAACAGTTGATGATTGGATATAAATTTGCTGTGTGGTTTTGTTACTGCTTAAAGGTATATGGACAGGTAGTGGCAACATTAGCTAGCTACCTTGAAGAAGCTACCTTGAAGAAAGAAAAAAAAAACCATAAAGAAAGCAAATTATTTCATCAAAATTGGTATCAAATTTGTTTATGGAAAATAGGAAGCTCAGTTGGCAGAGCGCACGGCTGAGATGCTGTAGGTGGCGGGTTTAGGCCTCGGTCAGGTCTAAATTGATTTTCCCACAGCTATGCAGGCAGATATGCTGAACATCAAAGCTAAAGCATTTCGTCTGCAGCTTCTACTCCTCATTTAGCTGTTGAGAGAAGTGACAGTGGTTGAATGGCGCACACCGTCCTTCGGAGAGGACGTTAAGCTGTTGGTCCCGACGGCAGGAGAGTCACCCCTGCCTGGTTCTCTGAACACTATTCAAGAAGATAAGCGTGAAACGCGGTGTTCATTCACTTTCCCTTTCAAGTACTAAGTTCATGTGCGCCCATAGGCAGCGGAGGACTAGTCTGTTGGTTGTAGAGTGCATTTGAATATTTCTTTAAACTAGAAAATGCACCATATAAATGCACCATATAAATGCACCATATAAATGCACCATTTAAATGCACCATATACATTCCATGTATCATCAAACTTAGCCATTTACAGTTTAAAAAAAGATTTTTGCACAAATATGCAAATTTTTGTGTTATTCTTGTTATGTAGAAATGGGACATAGTCTCTATTTATTCTCTTATGTAATCCATTGTTTTGTAATTATAATGAAGAGGATTTTATCTTTACCACACCGCCTACGAATATCAAGCTGGAGAAGGCATTTTGAACATTTTCAAGGTCTGAAATAAAGGGAAGAAATATGAAGCTCAATTACAAATGCATTTTGGAGTGTTTTTCTGTTCATACATCACATCTTTTCAATAAATAAAAAAAAAAAAAGATTAAACTTTGATTACTCATAACCTGAAAACTATACATGCTATTTTTAAAATTAAAGACCATTAAGCTTGGAATTGAATGCTCTTTTTCGGTCAGTGGTTGAAGAGAAAGGTTCTACCTGTCCATATACCTATAGGAATTAAATAAGGGAATGGCAGTAATGGAGGGGAGTGACAATTTTGTGGCTTACAACCATTGGATATGTCAAAAATTAGTCCAACATAATCTTGATCATAATTTTCCACCTGAAGAAAGTTTGAGGAAAAGAATTCAAATTGTGAAGAAGTTCAATTGATTTTCTTTACAATACATTAACAATTTCTGAAGAAAGTGAGGATGAGGACACCACTTTTCCATAGTAGACTTAGTAAGCCAGTCACTTCTACACAGATAAGATGGAAATTGAAATTTGCATATCTCCTTAACGTAATAAGGGCACTTGACCTAAAAGTAAGGGTTTCTTTTATTAGAGTCTCCAAAATAATCCAATGCGTGTCTTGAATGAACTATATTTACACCAACAATCAAACAGCCTCTCTGGATTTGAATATTCATGGATTTATTGTGCTCTGATGATGCACATAGGCCTAGATGTGTAGTGAAATGGCGAGGTTATCATGACTTAAAAAATGTGCAAGAAATGGGATTTTGTTACTATTTTTTTTTTTTGTAAACGTGGTCACCCAATAAACTTCTCTTGGAGTTGGCATCTTTTCAAGGTTGAAACAGATTTCAATGGTCATTTAGTAATATTTCAGCGCTAAGTTCTTACGTCGAGTCTTACCAGTGTCGTTAGGCAAGTGTAACATTAGGACATGATATTTTGATACAGGGTTTATCATGTCACTAACATTACGGTTCAATACTCCTAGTCATACGTTACTACAGTATTAGCTACAACCTCTTGGGCATAGAATAGTTTATCGGCTAAAAATATCAAGCTTTAGAATTAACATTGGCTCAATAATTTTGTCGCTAGCGTACATATCGTAACAAGACTTAATGTCTGAACATGTGCCGAAGTTACACACTCACAAACGCTAATTGTTCATGAGCACTCGGTGGGTGAGAGTACAAACTTTCATTAAGATTAAATCCCTGGGGGGAAAAATGGATCGCAATATTTGATTGGATGTGGACGAAATGCTGACAAATTATTACAACAAAAAATTCCCTCACTTTTTGGTAGAGAGTTTCTTTTACCCGTCTCTTCGCCATTTTGTTTTTAATAAAGCTTTCTTTCATGTAACATCAAGTTGCTTGACCACTGAACTTATCCTTGACATAAATACTGTTTTATAATTATTCAGTCGTGGAACCTTAGATACAGCAATTTCTGTAGATGATGGCAGGAAGCCTCACGGCATTGAGTACCTTTGGAACCTGGGTACCATCAGGTTATACGTGAACCTCCTCTCCGAATGCGCCAACCACACCACCTTGGAGGCGGTTACGGGTATCTTACAGAACATCTCTGCTGGTGACTCAAGGGTAGGTTTCCTCTTTTTATCCTAGGAAGAAACCGGTATTTTTGGTGGATGTGAACCAGTGTATCATATTTTGTATGTGAGCCTTGAAGGTCCATCAGTCTGGTGCTTATCCCATTTTTGTCTTGGCGTCAGAAGATGAGAGCACATGACCCTCCCATGGACAGGATGCCAGTCCATGCATCGCAGGGTAACGCCCCAGCAGTGCTGGTACTCATTTTACAGCTGAGTGGACTGGAGCAAGTAGAGTAGAGCGTCTTGCTCAAGGACACAATGCAGCACTCGCGACGTGAATCAAACCCGGCACCTCTCGCATGCGAGCATTACTCCTTAGCCACAGAGCAGCTGCACCTCACGATGCAACATTCCTTTAATTTTGACCAGTATTGTTTTGCGAATCTTTTTTTGTTTGTATAGATGGCGATGAACGTAAAAGCCCACGTGCGTAAAGAAAAAGGTCTTCCTGTGATGGTGGAGCTATTGCGTATTGATAATGACAGAGTGGTCCTTGCTCTCGCTAGAGCTCTGCGAAACTTGGCTGGTGTTGTGCGGAACAAAGAACTTATTGGTAGGTGTATTTCATGGGTATTGCTTGTTGAATGCAGTGTGATTACTGATGTTGAAATAACCCGAGTGTTGTGTGGTACGTTTCTGAAGTGCTTGTAGCAGTTGAAAAGTTATATTCGCCAAAATGGAGGTTCTTGCAGGGAAAAAGGGCTGGACGTTTGTAGTGAGGTTTGGACATAATGATTGTGTGTATGTGTGTAGAGATAGTAACCCTCACTCTACCACGCAGCGATATTATTGCTCTTTTGGGTGCCCCGTCTTTGACTCCGCCTCCCAGGTGCATTTAAAGAAAAAGTGCTGGTAGAGTAAGGATTAATCAACCTGCGACAAGTGTGCCAACTCGAAAATATATGCAGCATGGTCCTGGTGGGCAGCCCACCAGGTCACTGAAGCGGAACGAGCCCGACTTTGCTGCTTGGAAGACAGGACCCTTCAATAATTAGCCTGTGCTTAACCCTTACTCTACCACGCGGCGATATTATCGCCGTTTTGGGTGCCCCATCTTTGATGACGTTTTGCCTATTTTGTATGGAATTAAAAACAATTCAGATGTATTTGCTTCTTACAGGGCAATACGCAATGAAAGATTTAGTGATTCGTTGTCTTTGCTTCTTACAGGGCAATACGCAATGAAAGACTTAGTGATTCGTTGTTTTTCCTTTTTATAGGGCAATACGCAATGAAAGATTTAGTGATTCGTTTGCCAGGAGGCGGTTCAGATGAGTCTATTAAACCACTGACCATGGACAGCCTGGCTGCTGTGCTACATCTTCTTCATGAAGTCATCATTAGAAACCAGGAGCATGCCAAGTAAGTCATAATGAAATACTAGGAACATGCCAAGTAAGTCATAATGAAATACCAGGAACATGCCAAGGAAGTCATAATAAAATACTAGGAACATGCCAAGGAAGTCATAATGAAATACTGGGAACATGCCAAGTAAGTCATAATGAAATAATAGGAACATGCCAAGTAAGTCATAATGAAATAATAGGAACATGCCAAGTAAGTCATAATGAAATACTGGGAACATGCCAAGTAAGTCATAATGAAATACTAGGAACATGCCAAGTAAGTTATAATGAAATAATAGGAACATGCCAAGGAAGTCATAATGAAATATTAGGAACATGCCAAGTAAGTCATAATGAAATACTAGGAACATGCCAAGGAAGTCATAATGAAATACTGGGAACATGCCAAGTAAGTCATAATGAAATAATAGGAACATGCCAAGGAAGTCATAATGAAATAATAGGAACATACTAAGGAAGTCATTAAGAACTAGGAATGTGCCACAAGTCATTCAGAGCAAATAATGTACCAAGTTATTTGTATTTAAATCATATAGAAAAAACAAACATGCCAAGTAAGTCAGAGTTAAGTCACAATTGAAACATTAGGATCATACCAAGTTTTTAATATGCAGTTATTAATTAAGAACAAGGAATAAGCCATGTTAGTCGTAATGAAATTTATACTTTGAAAACTAGACATGTGCGAAATTAAAGTGTTTAAATCATAATTAAGAACCAGGAACATGCCCAGTAAGTCATGAAGTCATACTTAAGAACCACAAGTATGCCAAGTAAATCAAAATGTAAGTCACAGTTAACAACCAGGAACATGTCAAGTAATTCAACAATGAAGTCCTTACGAATATGAAACGTGCCAAGGTAGTCATAACGAAATCACAATTTAGAACCAGGAACATGCCCAGTAAGTCATAATGAAGTCCTTAAGAATATGAAATGTGCCAAGGTAGTCATAACGAAGTCACAATTTAGAACCAGGAACATGCCCAATAAGTCATAATGAAGTCATTAAGAATATGAAACGTGCCAAGGTAGTCATAACGAAGTCACAATTTAGAACCAGGAACATGCCCAGTAAGTCATAATGAAGTCCTTACGAATATGGAACGTGCCAAGGTAGTCATAACGAAGTCTCAATTTAGAACCAGGAACATGCCCAGTATGTCATAATGAAGTCCTTAAGAATATGAAACGTGCCAAGGTAGTCATAACAAAGTCACAATTTAGAACCAGGAACATGCCCAGTAAGTCATAATGTAGTCATTAAGAATATGAAACGTGCCAAGGTAGTCATAACGAAGTCTCAATTTAGAACCAGGAACATGCCCAGTATGTCATAATGAAGTCCTTAAAAATATGAAACATGCCAAGGTAGTCATAACGAAGTCACAATTTAGAACCAGGAACATGCCCAGTAAGTCATAATGAATTTCTTAAGAATATGAAACGTGCCAAGGTAGTCATAACAAAGTCACAATTTAGAACCAGGAACATGCCCAGTAAGTCATAATGTAGTCATTAAGAATATGAAACGTGCCAAGGTAGTCATAACGAAGTCACAATTTAGAACCAGGAACATGCCCAGTAAGTCATAACGTAGTCATTAAGAATATGAAACGTGCCAAGGTAGTCATAACGAAGTCACAATTTAGAACCAGGAACATGTTTGAACATGCTTTGTTGTCATATATAATCATTGTGCCGTACTTTGTTTTTCAGAGCGTTGCGCAATGCCAATGGAATTGACATCTTGGTCAATATATCTCGGTCTAGCCACTACCCTCCTCCAGTTATCAAGGCCTCAGTGCAGGTATGAACATTTTATTTTTTGTAATTATCTGTGAAAAAGGTCATAAATCTTGCTTCTAATCTGTGATAAAAAGTCTCCTCTAAAGCTTGTAGAGTTCATTCCTCCAACTGGGACAGTGCTTTCTCTTCAACTGGGACATACTGTATAGTCTCAAACTAAGGAATGCCTGCTCTCAAACTGGGACATATTCTTTGTTATGAAGCTTGTAGAGTTCATTTCTCCAACTGGGACAGAGTGCTCTCTCTCCAACTGGAACATACTGTATAGTCTCAAACTAATAAATGCCTGCTCTCAAACTGGGACATATTCTTTGTAATGAAGCTTGTAGAATTCATTTCTCCAACTGGGACAGAGTGCTCTTTCTCCAACTGGAACATACTGTATAGTCTCAAACTAATAAAAGCCTGCTCTCAAACTGGGACATATTCTTTGTTATGAAGCTTGTAGAGTTCATTTCTCAAACTGGGACAGAGTGCTTTCTCTCCAACTGGAACATACTGTATAGTCTCAAACTAATAAATGCCTGCTTTCAAACTGACACATATTCTTTGTAATAAAGCTTGTAGAGTTCATTTCTCCAACTAGAACAGAGTGCTTTCTCTCCAACTGGAACATACTGTATAGTCTCAAACTAATAAATGCCTGCTCTCAAACTGGGACATATTCTTTTTCATTTTTTCAACTGGGACAGAGTGCTTTCTCTCCAACTGAAACATACTGTATAGTCTCAAACTAACAAATGCCTGCTCTCAAAGTGGGACATATTCTTTATTATGAAGCTTGTACAGTGTTATTTCTCAAACTGGGAAAGAGTGTTTTCTCTCCAACTGGGGCAGAGTGTCTTTTTGCCAACTGGGACATATTGCATAGTCACAAGCTAACAAATGCCTGCTTTCAAACTGGGACATATTCTTTATTATGAAGCTTGTAGAGTTCATTTCTCCAACTGGGGCACAGTGCTTTTTCTCAAACTGGGACATACTGTATAGTCTCAAACTAACAAATGCCTGCTCTCAAACTGGAACATGTTCTTTATAATGAAGCTTGTACAGTGTCATTTCTCAAACTGGGACAAAGAGTGCTTTTTCTCAAACTGGGACAAAGAGTGCTTTTTCTCCAACTGGTACATTCCATCTAGTCTGAAACTGAGATTTACATATCATCTCTCAAAACTGGGAGAAAATGCCTACATGAACAGAATGACTTATTTACAAGAGAGACAATTTGTGTTCTCCAGTTGGAACAGAGTCAAACTGTGATGGACTGCTTTCTCACAAACCAGATGTAATGCCTACGTTCAGACTGGGAAATGGTTTATTTTTGCGGAACATACCTCTTGGTTAACAACGAAGGAGGTACATGGAAGTGGTTTAATGAAGGAGGTGTGGTCACGGAGGGTACAATCCAGTTTCTTTGCTTGACCTTTTCTGGGTCATCTTGACCTCTAAGCTGAATCGGCCATTTCTAGAAAATTATTTTCAATAATGTATCATGGTCGAAATTCATGTGTCTAACATCAATATCATATAATGAATTTATATAGTGTTCTTAGTATACGTATTTTCAAAAACCTTTTACAAAAATAAGAAACTAGAATAACATGAATAAGCAGGCTTCCCGACTACTCGTTCATCTTCTCGGCTGAGGCCAAGGCCATCCTCCTCACCCTTAACTTATTGAATACTCCCCGCTCAGCCACTTTGTCATCTTCTCCGACTCAAAGGCTGTCCTTACTTCTTTACTCAATCTTAAATGGGATAACTTCACATCCCACCTCCTCCTCCGTAAACTCCTTTCGCCCACCCTCTGCAGGAAAAGTATTATTTTCTTTTGGATACCCAGCTATGTTGGCATCCTTTGCAATGACAGGGCTAATGCAGTCGCTAAGCTTGCCTCAACCTCCCCCTCCCCATTTCCCAAAACCCTTTCTGACATCAAACCCCTCAACGCTTCCCTTGTTCGTGACCACTGGCAAACCTCATGGGACCCCCAAATTGATATCAAACTACACGTCATCCAGCCCACCATTCCGATCAAACCCACCATCCACCACCTCTCTCGTGTCGACAACGTTCACATTACACGTCTTAGAATAGGTCACACCCACCTCACTCACTCCAACTTCCTTATTGGCTTCCCCCCAACCCCTCTGCAACAATTGCCATTGCACTCTTACCCCAACCTCCTTATTGGCTCCCCCCCAACCCCTCTGCAACAATTGCCATTGCACTCTTACCCCCAACCTCCTTATTGGCTCCTCCCCCAACCCCTCTGCAACAATTGCCATTGCACTCTTACCTCCAACTTCCTTATTGGCTCCCCAACCCCTCTGCAACAATTGCCATTGCACTCTTACCTCCAACTTCCTTATTGGCTTCCCCCAACCCTCTGCAACAATTGCCATTGCACTCTTACCTCCAACTTCCTTATTGGCTTCCCCCCAACCCCTCTGCAACAATTGCCATTGCACTCTTACCCCCAACTTCCTTATTGGCTTCCCCAACCCTCTGCAACAATTGCCATTGCACTCTTACCTCCAACTTCCTTATTGGCTTCCCCAACCCCTCTGCAACAATTGCCATTGCACTCTTACCTCCAACTTCCTTATTGGCTCCCCCAACCCCTCTGCAACAATTGCCATTGCACTCTTACCTCCAACTTCCTTATTGGCTTCCCCCAACCCTCTGCAACAATTGCCATTGCACTCTTACCTCCAACTTCCTTATTGGCTCCCCCAACCCCTCTGCAACAATTGCCATTGCACTCTTACCTCCAACTTCCTTATTGGCTCCCCCAACCCCTCTGCAACAATTGCCATTGCACTCTTACCTCCAACTTCCTTATTGGCTCCCCCCAACCCCTCTGCAACAATTGCCATTGCACTCTTACCTCCAACTTCCTTATTGGCTCCCCCAACCCCTCTGCAACAATTGCCATTGCACTCTTACCTCCAACTTCCTTATTGGCTTCCCCCAACCCCTCTGCAACAATTACCATTGCACTCTTACCCCAACCTCCTTATTGGCTTCCCCCAACCCTCTGCAACAATTGCCATTGCACTCTTACCTCCAACTTCCTTATTGGCTCCCCCAACCCTCTGCAACAATTGCCATTGCACTCTTACCTCCAACTTCCTTATTGGCTCCCCCCAACCCTCTGCAACAATTGCCATTGCACTCTTACCTCCAACTTCCTTATTGGCTTCCCCCCAACCCCTCTGCAACAATTGCCATTGCACTCTTACCTCCAACCTCCTTATTGGCTTCCCCCAACCCCTCTGCAACAATTGCCATTGCACTCTTACCTCCAACTTCCTTATTGGCTCCCCCAACCCCTCTGCAACAATTGCCATTGCACTCTTACCTCCAACTTCCTTATTGGCTCCCCCCCAACCCCTCTGCAACAATTGCCATTGCACTCTTACCTCCAACTTCCTTATTGGTTTCCCCAACCCCTCTGCAACAATTGCCATTGCACTCTTACCCCCAACCTCCTTATTGGCTTCCCCCCAACCCCTCTGCAACAATTGCCATTGCACTCTTACCTCCAACTTCCTTATTGGCTTCCCCAACCCATCTGCAACAATTGCCATTGCACTCTTACCTCCAACTTCCTTATTGGCTTCCCCCAACCCCTCTGCAACAATTGCCATTGCACTCTTACCTCCAACTTCCTTATTGGCTTCCCCAACCCCTCTGCAACAATTGCCATTGCACTCTTACCTCCAACTTCCTTATTGGCTTCCCCTCAACCCCTCTGCAACAATTGCCATTGCACTCTTACCTCCAACTTCCTTATTGGCTTCCCCCAACCCCTCTGCAACAATTGCCATTGCACTCTTACCTCCAACTTCCTTATTGGCTTCCCCCAACCCCTCTGCAACAATTGCCATTGCACTCTTACCTCCAACTTCCTTATTGGCTTCCCCCAACCCCTCTGCAACAATTGCCATTGCACTCTTACCTCCAACTTCCTTATTGGCTTCCCCCAACCCCTCTGCAACAATTGCCATTGCACTCTTACCTCCAACTTCCTTATTGGCTTCCCCCAACCCCTCTGCAACAATTGCCATTGCACTCTTACCCCAACCCCTCTGCAACAATTGCCTTTGCACTCTTACCCCCAACCTCCTTATTGGCTCCCCAACCCCTCTGCAACAATTGCCATTGCACTCTTACCCCCAACCCCTCTGCAACAATTGCCATTGCACTCTTACCCCCAACCCCTCTGCAACAATTGCCATTGCACTCTTACCCCAACCCTCTGCAACAATTGCCATTGCACTCTTACCCCCAACCCCTCTGCAACAATTGTCATTGCACTCTTACCCCCAACCCTCTGCAACAATTGCCTCTGCACTCTTACCCCAACCTCCTTATTGGCTCCCCCAACCCCTCTGCAACAATTGCCATTGTACTCTTACCTCCAACTTCCTTATTGGCTCCTCCCCAACCCCTCTGCAACAATTGCCATTGCACTCTTACCTCCAACCTCCTTATTGGCCCCCAACCCTCTGCAACAATTGCCATTGCACTCTTACCTCCAACTTCCTTATTGGCTTCCCCCCCCAACCCCTCTGCAACAATTGCCATTGCACTCTTACCTCCAACCTCCTTATTGGCTTCCCCCAACCCCTCTGCAACAATTGCCATTGCACTCTTACCTCCAACTTCCTTATTGGCTTCCCCTCAACCCCTCTGCAACAATTGCCATTGCACTCTTACCTCCAACTTCCTTATTGGCTTCCCCAACCCCTCTGCAACAATTGCCATTGCACTCTTACCTCCAACTTCCTTATTGGCTTCCCCCAACCCCTCTGCAACAATTGCCATTGCACTCTTACAGTCCATCACGTTCTCCTTGCTTGCCCCATGTACAACCTTCCCAGAGCTTTCCTCACTCCCCACAACTCAATAGCCGAACTCTTCCAGAAAAACCCTCTGGATAAGATTATCTCTTTCCTTCATCATGCTTTCCTCTACAATTATATTTAGTCCTTCTCTCCCAACCCCCTCTCTCTACTATGTTTTTTCACCCATGCACCTTCTCTCTCGATCCCAGCTTTCTTGCTTTTAGTTCTCATGTTTCTCTCAATCTCCCCCTGATTTCTTTCCTTCCTACCTCTAGAATGATCTAACCTCTCAGGCGCAATATGACCCTCGCTGTCGTTGTGCCGTTAAGCCCTCATCAAAAAAAAAAAAATCTTAAATAAATGGGTTTTCAGAGCTCTTAGAAATTTTATGTGATTATCAATATTGCGTATATCACTAGGAAGTTGATTCCACCAAAGAGGCCCCGTGCAAATAACTTCCCCTGAAGTGTTGTGTGTTTTATGGTTGGAACATTGAGCCAGAATGATGAACGATTACGGAGGTTCAGTGTAGGTCTTTTACAACAATGAGTTCCCTAAGACACTGGGGTGCTTTACCATGGATGCAGTTGAAAACTTGAACTTAAACTTTGTACTGATACGTATGTTAACAGGGAGCCAATGAAGGGGGTATAAGACAGGCGTGACATGATCATATTTCTGGGTCTTTTTACTATTGTTGCTGCAAAATTTTGATCTTTTTGAAGATACTGAATGAGGTTAGATGGCATACCAGCAAGAAGGGAGTTGCAATAGTCAATATGAGTATATACAAATGCATGAACAAGTGAATGAGGGAATCTTATTGACCAATCTAAGACTGAGGGGAATCTTGTTGACCAATCAAAGACTGAGGGGAATCTTGTTGACCAATCTAATACTGAGGGGAATCTTGTTGACCAATCAAATACTGAGGGGAATCTTGTTAACCAATCAAATACTGGGAGAATCTTGTTAACCAATCAATCACTGGGAGAATCTTGGCAAAGACGTCTGCACAAAGACTGAGGGGAATCTTGTTGACCAATCAAAGACTGAGGGGAATCTTGTTGACCAATCTAAGACTGAGGGGGACCAATCTAAAACTGAGGGGAATCAAAGACTGACCAATCAAAGGGAAAAAAAATGACCAATCAAAGACTGAGGGGAATCTTGTTGACCAATCAAAGGAATCTTATTGACCAATTGAATCAATCAATCACTGAGGAGCTCATGATACATGCACTGTATATGCAGGTACTATGTGCGCAAGTTCTTTACTTTTATCCTCCAGCCACTGCAGCTGGCTGATTGGTTGAATAACAAAGGTAAAATTCCCCCAGGAGTTGATTGGTCGAAATATGAAAGTAATCGTGATCGGCTAAAATCAGTTAGAAAAGGTCTTTTAACCTGTCCCCTACACCTGAACTCCAGGTCTCTTCTCTCCTCACCCACCTAAATCTCAGATCTCTTCAAAGAAAATCCTTCCTGCAACATTATCAACTTCCTCCGCAACAACAAAATATTCCACCATATCTAATCTACCTTTCTCCTCCCTTCTACACACCTTACCACACACCCCTTTCTTTTCACCTTCTTATATTTTCTCCTAAATTCACCCTATTTTCCCCCTTTTCTCCCTCTCAATCCTTCATCTCCTCTCTGACCTAACTCCTACATCCTAATTTTTTAACACCCTGTTGGCACATTTGACTCTGACTGTCGTGGTGCCATTAAACATCAACAAACCAAACCAACCAAGAAATGTTATTTGTTAAACAATCAGTGTATTTCATAGGTTGAGTGTACAAGAAAGATGGAATAAGTCTGGATGAAATATATAGGTAAAGACTTTAAATATATTTCTTGATATTTTTATATTTCTTTGCTGTGTTTTTCAGGTCTTACACACGCTGTGGAGCTTCAAGGACATGAGGCCATTCTACAGAAAGGACGGCTGGGAGGAGAGAGACTTTCTGACGGGAACCTGGACAGTCCGCAAAACTAACTCACCAAAGGCGTCACATTCACGACCTCCAACGTCCAACAGCAATGGACTGCCCCAAGCAAACAGTAGGTGTTTATAGACTAAGATCAGAGTGATGTGGTTCTATCAAATAACAATTTGTTTTTACGTTCACGTTGAATGTAAGGGACATGAGCTAGTAGGAATTTATTTTATTTAGGGGCGCTAGTGAGAAAATATTAATCAGCAGCGCTGTACATACATACATATTTATTTTATATAGCGGCGCTAGTGTCAAAATAATAATCAGCAGCGCTGTACATACATATATACTTAAAAATGATACACATCCACACACAATAGAAAATATACGAACAAAGATGAAATTAAGAACTAGCACAAAGTATATCAATAAGTTTTCAAACCTTTATTGAATGAACTTATATTGGTTGTTTCTGAGATTTAACGGAAGCGAATTCTAAAGAAATGGGGGCAGCATGGAAGAATGACCGGGGTCCTATTGTTTGTGACTTGGTGCCTGGTATCTTGGGGCAGCATGGAAGAATGACCAGGGTCCTATTGTTTATGACTTGGTGCGCAGTATCTTGGGGCAGCATGGGAGAATGACCAGGGTCCCATTGTTTGTGACTTGGTGCCTGGTATCTTGGGGCAGCATGGAAGAATGACCAGGGTCCTATTGTTTGTGACTTGGTGCGCGGTATCTTGGGGCAGCATGGAAGAATGACCAGGGTCCTATTGTTTGTGACTTGGTGCCTGGTATCTTGGGGCAGCATGGAAGAATGACCAGGGTTCTATCGTTTGTGACTTGGTGGGTGGTATCTTGGGGCAGCATGGGAGAATGACCAGGGTCCTATTGTTTATGACTTGGTGCGTGGTATCTTGGGGCAGCATGGGAGAATGACCAGGGTCCTATTGTTTGTGACTTGGTGCCTGGTATCTTGGGGCAGCATGGAAGAATGACCAGGGTCCTATGGTTTGTGACTTGGTGCGCGGTATCTTGGGGCAGCATGGAAGAATGGCCAGGGTCCTATTGTTTGTGACTTGGTGCCTGGTATCTTGGGGCAGCATGGGAGAATGACCAGGGTCCTATTGTTTGTGACTTGGTGCCTGGTATCTTGGGGCAGCATGGGAGAATGACCAGGGTCCTATTGTTTGTGACTTGGTGCCTGGTATCTTGGGGCAGCATGGAAGAATGACCAGGGTCCTATTGTTTATGACTTGGTGCGTGGTATCTTGGGGCAGCATGGGAGAATGACCAGGGTCCTATTGTTTGTGACTTGGTGCCTGGTATCTTGGGGCAGCATGGGAGAATGACCAGGGTCCTATTGTTTGTGACTTGGTGCCTGGTATCTTGGGGCAGCATGGAAGAATGACCAGGGTCCTATTGTTTGTGACTTGGTGCCTGGTATCTTGGGGCAGCATGGGAGAATGACCAGGGTCCTATTGTTTGTGACTTGGTGCCTGGTATCTTGGGGCAGCATGGGAGAATGACCAGGGTCCTATTGTTTGTGACTTGGTGCCTGGTATCTTGGGGCAGCATGGGAGAATGACCAGGGTCCTATTGTTTGTGACTTGGTGCCTGGTATCTTGGGGCAGCATGGAAGAATGACCAGGGTCCTATTGTTTGTGACTTGGTGCCTGGTATCTTGGGGCAGCATGGAAGAATGACCAGGGTCCTATTGTTTGTGACTTGGTGCCTGGTATCTTGGGGCAGCATGGGAGAATGGCCAGGGTCCTATTGTTTGTGACTTGGTGCCTGGTATCTTGGGGCAGCATGGAAGAATGCCCAGGGTCCTATTGTTTGTGACTTGGTGCCTGGTATCTTGGGGCAGCATGGAAGAATGCCCAGGGTCCTATTGTTTGTGACTTGGTGCCTGGTATCTTGGGGCAGCATGGAAGAATGACCAGGGTCCTATTGTTTGTGACTTGGTGCCTGGTATCTTGGGGCAGCATGGAAGAATGACCAGGGTCCTATTGTTTGTGACTTGGTGCCTGGTATCTTGGGGCAGCATGGGAGAATGACCAGGGTCCTATTGTTTGTGACTTGGTGCCTGGTATCTTGGGGCAGCATGGAAGAATGACCAGGGTCCTATTGTTTATGACTTGGTGCGTGGTATCTTGGGGCAGCATGGGAGAATGACCAGGGTCCTATTGTTTGTGACTTGGTGCCTGGTATCTTGGGGCAGCATGAATGAATGACCAGGGTCCTATTGTTTATGACTTGGTGCCTGGTATCTTGGGGCAGCATGAATGAATGACCAGGGTCCTATTGTTTATGACTTGGTGCCTGGTATCTTGGGGCAGCATGTAAGAATGACCAGGGTCCTATTGTTTGTGACTTGGTGCCTGGTATCTGGGGGCAGCATGGAAGAATGACCAGGGTCCTATTGTTTGTGACTTGGTGCCTGGTATCTTGGGGCAGCATGGGAGAATGACCAGGGTCCTATTGTTTATGACTTGGTGCCTGGTATTTGTTTTGGTGTGACGATCTCAAGTTTCTAGAGGGGGGTTGTCTTTAATCCAAAGGTCATTAATATAAGATGGCGCCAAACCAACTCTAGCTTTAAAGGTAAGTAGAATCATTTTAGAGTTAATTCTTTTTTCGACCTTAAGCCAGTGCAAATCTTTAAGAATGGGTGTTATGTGCCGAGATCTTTGGTATTAGTGTTACGTGCCGAGATCTTTGGTATTAGTGTTACGCGCCGAGATCTTTGGTATTAGTGGTACGTGCCGAGATCTTTGGTATTAGTGTTACGTGCCGAGATCTTCAGTATTAGTGTTACGTGCCGAGATCTTTGGTATTAGTGTTACCTGCCGAGATCTTTGGTATTAGTGGTACGTGCCGAGATCTTTGGTATTAGTGGTACGTGCCGAGATCTTTGGTATTAGTGGTACGTGCCGAGATCTTTGGTATTAGTGTTACGTGCCGAGATCTTTGGTATTAGTGGTACGTGCCGAGATCTTTGGTATTAGTGGTATGTGCCGAGATCTTTGGTATTAGTGTTACGTGCCGAGATCTTTGGTATTAGTGGTACGTGCCGAGATCTTCAGTATTAGTGGTACGTGCCGAGATCTTTGGTATTAGTGTTACGTGCGAGATCTTTGGTATTAGTGGTACGTGCCGAGATCTTTGGTATTAGTGGTACGTGCCGAGATCTTTGGTATTAGTGGTACGTGCCGAGATCTTTGGTATTAGTGGTACGTGCCGAGATCTTTGGTATTAGTGTTAGGTGGCGAGATCTTTAGTATTAGTGGTACGCGCCGAGATCTTTGGTATTAGTGTTACTTGCCGAGATCTTTGGTATTAGTGTTACGTGCCGAGATCTTTGGTATTAGTGTTACGTGCCGAGATCTTTGGTATTAGTGTTACGTGCCGATATCTTTGATATTAGTGGTACGTGCCGAGATCTTTGGTATTAGTGGTACGTGCCAAGATCTTTGGTATTAGTGGTACGTGCCGAGATCTTTGGTATTAGTGTTACGTGCCGATATCTTTGATATTAGTGGTACGTGCCGAGATCTTTGGTATTAGTGGTACGTGCCAAGATCTTTGGTATTAGTGTTACGTGCCGAGATCTTTGGTATTAGTGTTACGCGCCGAGATCTTTGGTATTAGTGGTACGTGCCGAGATCTTTGGTATTAGTGTTACGTGCCGAGATCTTCAGTATTAGTGTTACGTGCCGAGATCTTTGGTATTAGTGTTACCTGCCGAGATCTTTGGTATTAGTGGTGCGTGCGAGATCTTTGGTATTAGTGGTACGCGTGCGAGATCTTTGGTATTAGTGGATGCGTGCGAGATCTTTGGTATTAGTGTTACGTGCGAGATCTTTGGTATTAGTGATGCGTGCGAGATCTTTGGTATTAGTGGTATGTGCCGAGATCTTTGGTATTAGTGTTACGTGCGAGATCTTTGGTATTAGTGGTGCGTGCGAGATCTTCAGTATTAGTGGCATGCGTGCGAGATCTTTGGTATTAGTGTTACGTGCGAGATCTTTGGTATTAGTGGTACGATGCGAGATCTTTGGTATTAGTGGTACGTGCGAGATCTTTGGTATTAGTGGTACGCGTGCGAGATCTTTGGTATTAGTGGTACGTGCGAGATCTTTGGTATTAGTGTTAGGTGGCGTAGATCTTTAGTATTAGTGGTACGCGCCGAGATTTTGGTATTAGTGTTACTTGCCGAGATCTTTGGTATTAGTGTTACGTGCCGAGATCTTTGGTATTAGTGTTACGTGCCGAGATCTTTGGTATTAGTGTTACGTGCCGATATCTTTGATATTAGTGGTACGTGCCGAGATCTTTGGTATTAGTGGTACGTGCCAAGATCTTTGGTATTAGTGGTACGTGCCGAGATCTTTGGTATAAGTGTTACGTGGCAAGATCTTTGGTATTAGTGTTCGAGCCGAGATCTTTGGTATTAGTGATACCAAGATGGGCAAAGCATGTTCTGCAAGTGCATTTTTACCCCATCTCATTAACCCTTACTCTACCACGTGGTGATTTCATTAACCCTTACTCTACCACGTGGTGATCTCATTAACCCTTACTCTACCACGTGGTGATCTCATTAAGCCTTACTCTGCCACGTGGTGATCTCATTAACCCTTACTCTACCACGTGGTGATCTCATTAACCCTTACTCTACCACGTGGTGATCTCATTAACCCTTACTCTACCACGTGGTGATCTCATTAACCCTTACTCTACCACGTGGTGATCTCATTAACCCTTACTCTACCACGTGGTGATCTCATTAACTCTTACTCTACCACGTGGTGATCTCATTAACCCTTACTCTACCACGTGGTGATCTCATTAACCCTTACTCTACCACGTGGTGATCTCATTAACCCTTACTCTACCACGTGGCGATCTCATTAACCCTTACTCTACCACGTGGTGATCTCATTAACTCTTACTCTACCACGTGGTGATCTCATTAACTTTTATTCTACCACGTGGTGATCTCATTAACCCTTACTCTACCACGTGGTGATCTCATTAACTCTTACTTTACCACGTGGTGATCTCATTAACCCTTACTCTACCACGTGGTGATCTCATTAACCCTTACTCTACCACGTGGTGATCTCATTAACCCTTACTCTACCACGTGGTGATCTCATTAACCCTTACTCTACCACGTGGCGATCTCATTAACCCTTACTCTACCACGTGGTGATCTCATTAACCTTACTCTACCACGTGGTGATCTCATTAACTTTTATTCTACCACGTGGTGATCTCATTAACCCTTACTCTACCACGTGGTGATCTCATTAACTCTTACTTTACCACGTGGTGATCTCATTAACCCTTACTCTACCACGTGGTGATCTCATTACCCTTACTCTACCACGTGGTGATCTCATTAACTCTTACTCTACCACGTGGTGATCTCATTAACCCTTACTCTGCCACGTGGTGATCTCATTAACCCTTACTCTACCACGTGGTGATCTCATTACCCTTACTCTACCACGTGGTGATCTCATTAACCCTTACTTTACCACGTGGTGATCTCATTAACCCTTACTCTACCACGTGGTGATCTCATTACCCTTACTCTACCACGTGGTGATCTCATTAACCCTTACTCTACCACGTGGTGATCTCATTAACCCTTACTCTACCACGTGGTGATCTCATTAACTTTTATTCTACCACGTGGTGATCTCATTAACCCTTACTCTACCACGTGGTGATCTCATTAACCCTTACTCTACCACGTGGTGATCTCATTAACCCTTACTCTACCACGTGGTGATCTCATTACCCTTACTCTACCACGTGGTGATCTCATTAAGCCTTACTCTACCACGTGGTGATCTCATTAACCCTTACTTTACCACGTGGTGATCTCATTAACCCTTACTCTACCACGTGGTGATATTATCGCCGTTTTGGGTGCCCAATCTTGACTCCACCTTCAGAGCGCATTTTCAAAGAGTGCTGGTAGAGTAAGGCTTAAACATGTTTCCAATAATTTAAAAAGAAGCAATTACATTTCAGAAAGGTACCGCAACATTGTCTTGGTTCGGCACCAATTTGTTATATTTATAGTACTCTACCGAATAAAAAAGAAAAACAAAAAAAAATCCTGGAAATAGTCCTTAAAGCACGTTTATGTTTGTTTTCATTTTGGAAGGCTACAGCCCTAATGTTGCGGTATATCCCGAGGACACGATTGACAGCAAGCGGTCTAACTACGAGGCTCACCAGCCAATCAATGACAGGAGGGTTGAAGAGAGGTCTGTGGATAGAGAGATCGACTATAGGGTGCAACAGCAAGGTGAGTACCTCGTGAATATTCATGATGTATAGGTTGTTGGATCCTTGTTAACTAACCATTGGTGTTTAGGGTGAAGTTGACGGGGCAGATTCAGGCAGTAATTGTCATATGATATAAATGGTCTACTGAATAGAAGTTCATTACCAGCAAAACACAAATATTCTGGGCTTTAGTTTACCTGGCTCTTGCACAAACTGAACGATATATACTGGCTTCACACACATCGATTGTGCATTTTTCTGGGAAGGAATGTAATATTTTTCCAACCATGAAATTGACCTCTCTGAGTTAGTTGATTGACAGCCTTATGAACCAATCACCGCATGAATTTTCCCAGCAACAAAATCTACGTAACTAAGTGGAGAAAAAATCCTATGTGGTACTGGTACAGTACAGCTAGTTAGCAGCGCGCTCATGCAGTCAATGGAATATACTGCACAAAACAAATTTCTGCACACACAGACTAAGTGACGACAAGATGGTGAGCAAAAATTGCGCCTACAGGCCCGCTATAGGCTTTGTAAATTCGATTTCTGTTACCCAGAATGG
The DNA here is from genome assembly GCA_020152595.1 of Chiridota heheva. Lineage (NCBI taxonomy): Eukaryota > Metazoa > Echinodermata > Holothuroidea > Apodida > Chiridotidae > Chiridota > Chiridota heheva. The sequence continues at coordinate 219,828 of JAIGNY010000020.1, forward strand.
TTAGCAAATGGAAATTTGTTTATTCCCTTGGCTAAAAATTCTAAAGATCCAGAGAAGTGCCATAAATGGATCAAAGCTTGCGGCAGACCACATGAACATCTAAATGCCAATCTATTAATCATGCATGACTGCGGATTTGAGGTTGTTTTCCCTACCTAGTTACTGCATTGCTATGGTGGGTGTGACTTATTTCCTATCTCAGAGACGTCATTTGAACAGAAGTTACCATTGTACAGATTGTTTTTTTTTTTTGGGGGTGGGGAGTGCATTTTTTGTCGAACTAGAAGTAAAAAATCATCAGTTCATGGCCAAAAATGTCTAAAACTTGATCAGACATCTTAAGTGCTATTAAGGCTACATTTGCTGGTGAACTCCTTGAACATTCTTTGTTCCTTCATATATCAATATTTATGAATTATGTTACAAAAATATTCCATTCAAGAGTGTTATACTCTTTCACATCTCATATATTTGCTTTAAGTCGCTTGTGCTTAGTAGTGCCACGAACCATGCATTTAAAGCACTATGGACATCTAAAGGCAACATGGGCCTTTAAAATATTATCTGAATCATATAACAGCAAAAATTTCTATTAAAATTGGTTCAAAATTGACCAATTTACAGCAATTTTAATTTGTAGCTGTCATTGCGTAATAATGTGTGACATTGTGTGACATCATTGTGTGACATCATTGGGGGAAGGATCCTTTATCACCTTTTGTAAAACCTTTGTTTTTTAATCCTCTGTCAATGTTGTTTGCAATATAGCATTGGACCGCGGGATAAAATTTGGGTTAGGGTTACTAACCCTAACCCTAATCCTCTGTCAATGTTGTTTGCAATATAGCATTGGACTTTGGAGAAAATTTGATGGCACTTTTTCACAGCCCGAATCATCATGTGTCTAGAAAAGACATTCTGAAATCCACATGTAGCTGAATTGAAGAACAGAATTGAAAGATTGTGTTCTCTCAGTATATCACAAATTCCGGACAAATTAACAAATCATGAAACTTTATTTAGTCTTAACTTGAAAACTAAATCAGCTTTTAAGAAATTTTAAAGACTATTCTACTCAGAATTCCATTCTTTCACAGATCTAAATTGGCTGGATGTCCATAGTCCTTTAATTTCTCATGTCACCATGTGATGAACTTCCAAAGCTATTAAAAACTGGTCTTCCAAGCCCATCTCATGAAACTCATGAAACCACAATTTAAAATGAACACCCTAAAATCCACTTAGTTTTAGTTGCAAATCATCTGCATGAATAGGCCTCATTTATGTGCACACAAAAGCTCCATGTATGCAGTAGAATAAGTTGATTAGTGGTCAATTCACATAACACTGTGGCTTTGGTATGGTCTGTCACTGGAGCAGTTGTGGTTTTGTGTTACTGATGTAAGAAAAGGGTATCATATATCGGCAGAAGGGGTTGGAATTATAATCCTCGATCAAAATGTAGAAAAGAGTCAGAACTTGAGGGGTAAAACCAATAGCATTATAAGTTGGTAATGATCAAAACTTAACGGAAAATAACAATCAAAGAAAGGAATAGTCCATTATATATCATAGGTGAGATAAACAATTCAACTAAGAATGTGGTACTCTTACACACATCATACATTTGCTTTAAGTTACTTGAGCTTAGCAGTGCTGCAAAAGGGTAATAATAACATTACCCCCAATTCTCGCTACAAAATTCAGTCTTTTCACCCGCAAGAACCTCCATTTCGACGGGTATTACTTTTAGACTGCTAGAAGTAATTAAGAAACCCACCACAGATAGTTCAGTGATTTTACGCATCAGTAATTACAATCCCAATCATTTACAGTATATGCACACAATGGAACTTATTGTGAAGGGCCAGGTACTGTGGATTTTGTTACTGCAGGGCCAAGTCATGCGTGTAATGTGGGGCTGAGGATTCATTTGGACTTTAAACGGATGTTTTTATTAGTGCATTATAAACACTCTGGCGAGTTTGGATGCATTGGACGGAAAATTTATACCCAGAATTATTCATCATGATCTAAGAAGCGCATAGTACACTTACTTCATTTAACCCTATGTAGCCACTTACCGCTACACTAGGATTTGTCAAAATTTTCTGTAATAGTCATTTATTTTGAAAAGCTGGATTTCAAAATAGTTCCTCTTCTATCTTGTTGTGTTCAAACTTATCCTAGTGTAGTAATAGTAATTATAATAAGAAACGCATAGTAAACTTACTTCCATGTAACTCTCTATTTAGCAATTGACCGCTTTACTATTTTCCAAAACATTCTGTGCTAGTCATTCATTTTGAAATGCTGGAATTTAGAATATTTCCTCTTATATCTTGTTGTTATGGTCAATTTTATCCTTGTGCAGTATGTTCATTTCCACTAACAGTCATTATTTATATCATATGCAAATTGTGTATTATGTATGCAAATTTATGTATGAGTGCATACAGCAGTGACACTAGTTTGCATGGGAAGGATTTTTGGTGCATGTGTGACTAATATGAATGATAATATATGCAAATTGTGTATTATGTATGCAAATTGATGTAGGAGTGTAGTAGAAGTGAACCTCTAGTTTACGTGGGAAGGATTGTTGGTGCATGTGTGACCCTAATACTAATTATAATATGCAAATTGTGTATTATGTATGCAAATTTATGTAGGAGTGCATGTTGGAGTGAACCTTGTTTGCGTGGGAAGGATTTTTGGTGCATGTGTGACCTTAATTATAATAATATATGCAAATTGTGTATCATGTATGCAGATTTATGTAGGAGTGCATGTAGGAGTGAACCTCTAGTTTGCATGGGAAGGATTTTTGGTGCATGTGTGACCTTAATACAAATTATGATAATATATGCAAATTGTGTGTTATGTATGCAAATTTATGTAGGAGTGCATGTTTGAGTGAACCTCTAGGTTGTGTGGGAAGGATTTTTGGTGCATGTGTGTTGGGGTTTGGGCTATTAATGATGGCTTGGTAGGATAAGTGACAGGAATCGTGGGTAATTAATTAATGGTCAGCTGACGAGCCATCAGTGGCAGGGTCTATAGGGTAACTAACATTGGTTTGTCCTGCACACACGGTAACTGACCTAGTTTGCTCTTTGACATCCCACAGCTTGTAAATTGGATTTTGTATTGGGGGGATGGGGCATTGGGTGCTGGTGTGTATGTTGATGAAGAGCATTTTAAGGGATGTGGTGTGGATGGGGTGTTTGGGTGCGGATGTGGGTTGGGGTTCAGATGGGGGTTGGCGTTGGAGCTCAGATAGGGTATTGATGGCGCATGGGCCTCAAAGGGGACTGGGGTGTAAAGGGGTATGGGGTGCTGGTGTGCGTGCTGATGGGGTGCATATTAAGGGGTGCGGATGGGATGTTTGGGTGCAGATGAGGGTCGGGGCTCGGATGGGGGTTGGTGTGCTGGGTTCAGATAGGGTATTCATGATGGATGGGGTTAGAAAGATTTTGGGTATTCATGATGGATGAAGTTAGAAAGATTTGGGTGTGAATTGGCACATGGGGTGCATGTTAGTGCTGTTGATTTGCGATTAATTTACTAAACGTTTAATCACCAAAATTTGCGAGCGTTTAGCGATTAATCGCAACCAAGCTTCACCCAAAACTCAGTAAAAAAAAAAAAAAAAAATTATGTGGAACTGGTACAGTTCACACACAAACATACCAGTGCATTTTCAGACCAAAAATAGGCCAAGAATCTCACCAAATGCAAATTTAATGTCTTATTACCCGTTAGGCTCATAAAAATAGTTTAAAATAAAGATTCAGGGTTTGGATGACATTCAAACCGACGTAGAAATAAAACATTTAACAAGAAATGTTGCTGATTTCTGGCAGTCTGAAGATCCATTTGCTGTCACAAAATAATTTGTGTACATCGACCGTACCCTAATACAGTATTCGCTAAGGCTGTAAAATGGCTTGCCTGCTGTAAACAAGTTTTATTCCTTAAAGTGCGCCAACAATTTTGAATTTAACAAGTTGAATTTAGTTCTGGCCATGAACACGCCGTGGAAAGATCTAAACGACCGATAATCAAGAAAAGGAAGAAATTTGCTTTATTTTTAACGCCTTTTCATGCATTTTGAGCACAGAGGGGTTTGTGTTCAGTTTATAGCTCAAATATTTCAGCTTATTTTTTTGGAGTATTTTACGATCTTTTTCAGTGGTGCTAATTGTTGCTGTACACTAGGCTACCTATATAATATTTTCGCGATTAATCATTTAAGAGTTTTACTAAACGTTTTTGAAGAATTGAGCGATTAATCGCTAATCGTTGACAGCACTAGTGCATATGAGGGTATGGGGTGATGCAGATTAAGCGGATGGGGTGTTTGGACTCAGTAAGGGATGGGGGTTGGCATCAGATAGGGTGTTGATAGCGGATGGGGTGCAAAGGGGATGGGGTGGAGAGGGGTGGGTGCAAAGGGGATGGGGTGGAGAGGGGATTGGTGTGCGGATGGGAGCTAAGAGAGTTATGCAGGAACCATTTTTCACCTTTTTTAGTGACTAGTTGTTAATGTGGTAATGTTTTTAGGCTGGATTAACCTAGCATTTCCTAATATATTCAGATTGTAGAAATTTCTGATGTAATTGTAGAATCAAGTTTTAATTATGCGCATATTTTATTAACAATACTCTACTACCACATCCTCTGTATTTCAGTATGCTCTGAGTATATGAACTTTTTACCAGTGCTTTGCTCTCCTATTAATAACATTACCATGCTTTGTTTATCCATGCACCATTTGAATATGCATGTTTTGCTGTCTATTTTGCATATATGCAGATGAGCTTTTCCCAGATCACTTAGATCCAGCTGCATTCATTAGAGACTCATACTCCACCTACAGTAATGAAGGTATGGTATCATTCTTACACATCAGCCAATTTACATAAAACATGCATATTTATAAGTCAGTCATTTTTACACAGTAAGGGAGATATGCATTTAAACATATGCATATTCACAAATCACGTGTGAAATCTGCTTAAAACATGTGTCGCTCATGATTTTGTCCACTTGAATTATTTTAAAGTTATTTAAGTGAAAGAAAATGATTGTGCAATCTTATTTTGCTGTATCCCATTGTCTTACTGACATAGATGGACAAGTGTCATAATGATGATGAGCTGTATCTTAAAGACTGACATAGATGGACGGGTGTCATAATGGTGATGAACTGTATCTTAAAGATTGACATAGATGGACGAGTGTCATAATGATGATGAACTGTATCTTAAAGACTGACTAGATGGACAAGTGTCATAATGATGATGAACTGTTATCTTTAAGACTGACATAGATGGACGAGTGTCATAATGATGATGAACTGTATCTTACAGACTGACATAAATGAATGAGTGTCATAATGATGATGATCTGTATCTTAAAGACTGACATAGATAGACGAGTGTCATAATGATGATGAACTGTATCTTACAGACTGACATAAATGAATGAGTGTCATAATGATGATGAACTGAGACCGACATAGATGGAGGAGTGTCATAATGATGATGAACTGTATCTTAAAGACTGACATAGATGGACGAGTGTCATAATGATGATGAACTGTATCTTAAAGATTGACATAAATGGACAAGTGTCATTATGATGATGAACTGTATCTTAAAGATTGACATGAATGGATAAATGTCATAATGATGATGAACTGTATCTTAAAGATTGACATAGATGGACAAGTGTCATTATGATGATAAACTGTATCTTAAAGATTGACATAAATGGACAAATGTCATAATGATGATGAACTGTATCTTAAAGATTGACATAGATGGACGAGTGTCATTATAATGATGAACTGTATCTTAAAGATTGACATAAATGGACAAATGTCATAATGATGATGAACTGTATCTTAAAGATTGACATAGATGGACGAGTGTCGTAAAGATGATGAACTGTATCTTAAATACTGACACAGATGGACGAGTGTCATAGTGATTATGAATTGTATCTTAAAGACTGACATAGATGGACGAGTGTCATAATGATGATGAACTGTATCTTAAAGACTGACATAGATGGACGAGTGTCATAATGATGATGAACTGTATCTTAAAGACTGACATAGATGGACGAGTGTCATAATGATAATGAACTGTATCTTAAAGACTGACACAGATGGACGAGTGTCATAGTGATTATGAACTGTATCTTAAAGACTGACATAGATGGACGAGTGTCATAATGATTATGAACTGTATCTTAAAGACTGACATAGATGGACGAGTGTCATAATGATGATGAACTGTATCTTAAAGACTGACATAGATGGACGAGTGTTATAATGATAATGAACTGTATCTTAAAGACTGACATAGATGGACGAGTGTCATAATGATGATGAGCTGTATCTTAAAGATATGAAACCACCAGTAAAGAGGGTGGAACTCTGATTTTATTTTGATTCTTTCAAAGATCTTTGGACACAGATAAAATAGTTGTGTGTTATGTATACTAATTTACTGAATATATTTTTTCATTTTTAGTGGATTAATCCGTAAATTACTAGTGATGTGTTCAAACTTTATGCTCACATAAGAATATACACAAGTCTTTAGTACAACAGCCTTGTAATATATTAAATATATTTAAATCCAAACTTAAAACATGGTTGTTTTCCACAAGTTTAATTTTTCTCATATATGTTGTTTATTTTCCATGACCTATTTTGTACAGCGCATTAGATCAATTCATAGTTGATAATGTGCTATATCAATTTACATTATTATTATATGGTTGATAATAGGCTATATCAATTTACATTATTATTATATGGTTGATAATGCACTATATCAATTTACAATATTATTATATGGTTAATAATGTGCTATATCAATTTACATTATTATTATATGGTTGATATTGTGTTATATCAATTTACATTATTATTATATGGTTGATAATGTGCTATATCAATTTACATTATTATTATATGGTTGATAATGTGCTATATCAATTTACATTATTATTATATGGTTGATAATGTGCTATATCAATTTACATTATTATTATATGGTTGATAATGTGCTATATTAATTTACAATATTATTATATGGTTGATAATGCACTATATCAATTTACATTATTATTATATGGTTGATAATGTGCTATATCAATTTACATTATTATTATATGGTTGATAATGCACTATATCAATTTACATTATTATTATATGGCTGATAATGTGCTATATCAATTTACATTATTATCATATGGTTGATAATGCACTATATCAATTTACATTATTGTTATATGGTTGATAATGTGCTATATCAATTTACATTATTATTATATGGTTGATAATGTGCTATATCAATTTACAATATTATTATATGGTTGATAATGTGCTATATATCAATTTACATTATTATATGGTTGATAATGTGCTATATATCAATTTACATTATTATTATATGGTTGATAATGTGCTATATCAATTTCAATTTACTATATAATTTATTATTATTTGATAATGTGTTGATAATGTGCTATATCAATTTCAATATTATTATATGGTTGATAATGTGCTATTATCAATTTATTATTATATGGTTGATAATTGCTATATCAATTTAATTATTAGTATATGGTTGATAATACACTATATCAATTTACATTATTATTATATGGTTGATAATGTGCTATATCAATTTACATTATTATTATATGGTTGATAATTATATCAATTTACATTATTATTATATGGTTGATAATGTGCTATATCAATTTACATTATTATTATATGGTTGATAATGTGCTATATCAATTTACATTATTATTATATGGTTGATAATGTGCTATATCAATTTACATTATTATTATATGGTTGATAATGTGCTATATCAATTTACATTATTATTATATGGTTGATAATGCACTATATCAATTTACATTATCAATATATGGTTGATAATGTGCTATATCAATTTACATTATTATTATATGGTTGATAATGCACTATATCAATTTACATTATTGTTATATGGTTGATAATGTGCTATATCAATTTACATTATTATTATATGGTTGATAATGCACTATATCAATTTACAATATTATTATATGGTTAATAATGTGCTATATCCCAATTTACATTATTATTATATGGTTGATAATGTGCTATATCAATTTACATTATTATTATATGGTTGATAATGTGCTGTATCAATTTACATTATTATTATATGGTTGATAATGTGCTATATATCAATTTACATTATTATTATTATATGGTTGATAATGTGCTATATCAATTTACATTATTATCATATGGTTGATAATGCGCTATACCTCAATTTACAATATTATTATATGGTTGATAATGCACTATATCAATTTACATTATTATCATATGGTTGATAATGCGCTATATCAATTTACATTATTGTTATATGGTTGATAATGCACTATATCAATTTACATTATTATTATATGGCTGATAATGTGCTATATCAATTTAAATTATTATTATATGGTTGATAATGTGCTATATTAATTTACAATATTATTATATGGTTGATAATGTGCTATATCAATTTACATTATTATTATATGGTTGATAATGCACTATATCAATTTACATTATTATTATATGGTTGATAATGCACTATATCAATTTACCTTATCATTATATGGTTGATAATGTGCTATATCAATTTACATTATTATTATATGGTTGATAATGTGCTATATCAATTTACATTATTATTATATGGTTGATAATGCACTATATCAATTTACATTATTGTTATATGGTTGATAATGCACTATATCAATTTACATTATTATTATATGGCTGATAATGTGCTATATCAATTTACATTATTATTATATGGTTGATAATGTGCTATATTAATTTACAATATTATTATATGGTTGATAATGTGCTATATCAATTTACATTATTATTATATGGTTGATAATGCACTATATCAATTTACATTATTATTATATGGTTGATAATGTGCTATATCAATTTACATTATTATTATATGGTTGATAATGTGCTATATCAATTTACATTATTATTATATGGTTGATAATGCACTATATCAATTTACATTATCAATATATGGTTGATAATGTGCTATATCAATTTACATTATTATTATATGGTTGATAATGTGCTATATTAATTTACAATATTATTATATGGTTGATAATGCACTATATCAATTTACATTATTATTATATGGTTGATAATGTGCTATATCAATTTACAATATTATTATATGGTTGATAATGTGCTATATCAATTTACATTATTATTATATGGTTGATAATGCACTATATCAATTTACCTTATCATTATATGGTTGATAATGTGCTATATCAATTTACATTATTATTATATGGTTGATAATGTGCTATATCAATTTACATTATTATTATATGGTTGATAATGCACTATATCAATTTACATTATTATTATATGGTTAATAATGTGCTATATCAATTTACATTATTATTATATGGTTGATAATGCACTATATCAATTTACATTATTATTATATGGTTGATAATGTGCTATATCAATTTACATTATTATTATATGGTTGAAAATGTGCTATATCAATTTACATTATTGTTATATGGTTGATAATGTGCTATATCAATTTAAATTAGTGTTATATGGTTGATAATGCACTATATCAATTTACATTATTATTATATGGTTGATAATGTGCTATATCAATTTACATTATTATTATATGGTTGATAATGCGCTATATCAATTTACATTATTATTATATGGTTAATAATGCACTATATCAATTTACATTATTATTATATGGTTGATAATGCACTATATCAATTTACATTATTATTATATGGTTGATAATGCGCTATATCAATTTACATTATTATTATGGTTGATAATGCGCTATATCAATTTACTTTATCATTATATGGTTGATAATGTGCTATATCAATTTACATTATTTTTATATGGTTGATAATGTGCTATATCAATTTACATTATTATTATATGGTTGATAATGCACTATATCAATTTACATTATTATATATGGTTGATAATGCACTATATCAATTTACATTATTATATGGTTGATAATGTGCTATATCAATTTATATTATTATTATATGGTTGATAATGTGCTTTATCAATTTACAATATTATTATATGGTTGATAATGCACTATATCAATTTACATTATTATTATATGGTTGATAATGTGCTATATCAATTTACATTATTCTTTAAATACATGAACAATTTAAATTCGTTTTTGAGGGTATAGCTGATCAAGTTTTTAAAATAAATTACTTTAATTGATTTTTACTTTCTTTTCTGGGTGTGCGGTTCTAATTTCTCGCTGCTTATTGCCCGCACTTTGTAGCTCATCGTAAGGGTTGTTTGCCTTAGTACTTAGGCTTAGTGTTTATTCTTAACCCTTTTGTCCCCTTGGAGTGGAACGTTGCTAATAATCCAACTTTGTGAAGCTTTCATTCATTTTGTGTTTGTCTGTCATTGTATGTGTTTGTCTGTCATTGTCATTGTATGTGCACTTACCACCATGATGAATCTGTCTAATTGTAGCCCTAGCTTCTATTCACCTGTGACTTAACGCGCTAAAAATATACACACTGTATGCATTATGTCAATCAAGAAGTGCCTGTGCTTTGTAAAGGGACTCCTTGACAGTTATAATAATCTGCTTATTTAGGCCTGGCAGACTTTTTCTTTAGCAAAATGTTTTAACGAGGCCTAGAGGAATTAAAAACTTAGTAAAATTTATTTTGTTTTCATTCAGTTTCACGTTGAACTCTGGGATATTCAGCACGTTCAGAATCACAGTACACAGTACATAGGTTAATTCAAGGAGCACATTTTTTTGGACCGAATTTTCAATAAAAATACTTATTAAATCCTTTGAAATTGATGTGAAAATTGAATCAACATTGTTGTTTGGAAATTTGTGAGAATGTACAAAGTATTGATGACATCGATGTGTAATGGTGTTCTGCTTTTGTTATACAATTTTAGGAAAGGAATATTCCCATGTTTTTAAATATTAATGAATATTCACGATTATAGATCTACTGTTAGGCCAAATTTGAGGATGGGAATATTCCCTGATGTTGACATGTTTGTCTTATATTTTTAAGGAATATTCATGTTTTTGAAAAATCCCTGGGGTAATATTTCCATGTCTTTTTAAGGGAATATTCCCTTTTGCATGAATAATTATTTTTATGTAACATTTTTTCTGTCAGCAACCTTTCATAAGAAAGAGCGTGAAAAAAACAATTCAGAAACAATGTAGCTGTTACAAATCATGCTAATATGTTATTCAATGGTTTTCAAATTGGTCTTGTGTCAATTATACAATGTCTTGTTTTTAAAATAATTATATTCCATAAAGTTATTTTCTGTGGAACTTACCTCCACTCTTGACTAACTTTGGTTTTACCACTTCATTTCAAAGATCGATGCTTCTTTGTGAAGTACGAGAAAATTTAAGTGAATATTTTCCTACCATGTAATGACAGTACAACAGAAGATATTCACTAACATTTAACATTATGTAATGTTTTAATCAGCAAACTATATATTCCAGCTTATAAATACCTCTGCTTTTAAATGCAACGATGGTGAAACTCATATTGAGTATAGTTCAAAGAAAGCGACCATTTTAGCTGTGGTTATGATACACATCCTCAGTATGGTTGACATTGAGATTGTGGAAGCAAGTTGTTAGAACAAATAAACTAATAGTCGTTAAGAACAAATAAACTAATAGTCGTTAAGAACAAATGGGACTCACCACGAAATACAATCATTATTTCCATAAATCAAAGGAAGGGGGATCCTTCCTTTTTTTAATTGTTGAAGGCCCAAGCAGTACTCAGGCAGAGACACTTGATTCTGAAAGTAGCTTATTAAAAATAAATGTTGAAAAAATTAAAAGCAGTTTATTTCAGAATCTTGTGAAACACTTTTAGCGTGGGGCCAGGGCCCACTTAAGGAGTTCCTGGTGGGGTCCAGGAAACAGAAAATTTGATTTTCTGTGACTAGGAAAAAGGTCTCCTAAGAAAGAAATTTTTTATTTTAAAGAAGCTGATTTTCTTAATAAATCACCCCTCCCTCCCCCTTGAATTTCTATCAACTTTTCATTCAGAATATAGTTCAGGCATGTCAGCAGCATTGAAAAAAAGTCATTAATGGCGTGACCTGGCGTCATGTTTTGATGTTTATAAATCAGTGGAAAATGAAAATAACTGCATCATTTGCATTGGCACCCTTAAGGGTAGAGTTGGTTCTCTATTTTTTAGCACCACAGTGGACATAGGTTGGGGTTTGGAAATTTTTTACATTCACACTTTTTAAAAAAATGCCAAATTTAACCTCTGGGCTGTCTCTCTATAAATTATCAGTTAGGCCTAAATAATGAACCAAGGTTTAGAAAAGGCTTTCAGGTAAATAAAACATCACATGCAATTCATTGTTGTTTGGAAATTTGTGAGAATGTACTACACATTAAGGAATACATGTTTTTTCATTCCCAATGTACACAAACAAAGATATTCAACTTTTACATTCACAAAAAATTATCCCACAAAGATTATGTATTTTGTTAAAATCTATCATCCTTTTTTATTAGTAAAACCTGCTAGAAAAATAAATTGATCAAAGTTAGGTATTTATATACATCGCGAAATATACCCTACTTCAATACCTTTCAGAAACTTTTTTTTAATCATACAGAAACAACCAACTAACTTTCAAAGAAATACATAAACATTTGCAATGGAATTGTATCTATGACATCAACAAACACAAATGCATCATACTGTACAAAAACTTTAATATGCAATTGGGAATTTTTAAAAATCCATATCTTCTGAACGGAATATGATATCAAGCTGCTTTTGTACCAAATTGGCTCTAGAAGTGGCGCTCTTTCAAATAACATTTTACAAAAACCCATGGGAATATTCCTTTAATAGTTGTTAGGAACGTAGAACATTTTCACCTGCTGAATACAACGAAACATTCATGTTGAACTGTCTTAATGATAGATGCTGCCACATAGAGCATTGATTTTAGGAACGTACCTAGAATTGATGACATCACATGACATTAGTATCATAGAAAGTGTTCACCTGCTAAATACAATGAAACAGTCATGTTGAACTGTCTTGATGATAGATGCCGCCACATAGAGCATTGATTTTAGGAACGTACCTAGAATTGATGACATCACATGACATTAGTATCATAGAAAGTGTTCACCTGCTGAATACAATGAAACATTCATGTTGAACTGTCTTGATGATAGATGCCGCCACATAGAGCATTGATTTTAAGAACGCATCTAGAATTGATGACATCACATGACATTAGTATCATAGAAAGTGTTCACCTGCTGAATACAATGAAACAATCATATTGAACTGTCTTAATGATAGATGCCGCCACATAGAGCATTGATTTTAGAACGCGTTCCTAGAATTGTGACATCACATGACATTAGTATCATAGAAAGTGTTCACCTGCTGAATACAATGAAACATTCATATTGAACTGTCTTAATGATAGATGCCGCCACATAGAGCATTGATTTTAGGAACGCATCTAGAATTGATGACATCACATGACATTAGTATCATAGAAAGTGTTCACCTGCTGAATACAATGAAACATTCATGTTGAACTGTCTTGATGATAGATGCTGCCACATAGAGCATTGATTTTAGAACCTAGAATTGATGACATCACATGACATTAGTATCATAGAAAGTGTTCACCTGCTAAATACAATGAAACATTCATGTTGAACTGTCTTGATGATAGATGCCGCCACATAGAGCATTGATTTTAGGAACGTACCTAGAATTGATGACATCACATGACATTAGTATCATAGAAAGTGTTCACCTGCTGAATACAATGAAACATTCATATTGAACTGTCTTAATGATAGATGCCGCCACATAGAGCATTGATTTTAGGAACGTACCTAGAATTGGTGACATCACATGACATTAGTATCATAGAAAGTGTTCACCTGCTGAATACAATGAAACAATCATATTGAACTGTCTTAATGATAGATGCTGCCACATAGAGCATTGATTTTAGGAACGTACCTAGAATTGATGACATCACATGACATTAGTATCATAGAAAGTGTTCACCTGCTGAATACAATGAAACATTCATATTGAACTGTCTTGATAATAGATGCCGCCACATAGAGCATTGATTTTAGGAACGTACCTAGAATTGATGACATCACATGACATTAGTATCATAGAAAGTGTTCACCTGCTGAATACAATGAAAATTCATGTTGAACTGTCTTGATGATAGATGCCGCCACATAGAGCATTGATTTTAGAACGCATACCTAGAATTGATGACATCACATGACATTAGTATCATAGAAAGTGTTCACCTGCTGAATACAATGAAACATTCATATTGAACTGTCTTGATGATAGATGCCGCCACATAGAGCATTGATTTTAGAACGCATACCTAGAATTGATGACATCACATGACATTAGTATCATAGAAAGTGTTCACCTGCTGAATACAATGAAACATTCATATTGAACTGTCTTAATGATAGATGCCGCCACATAGAGCATTGATTTTAGGAACGTACCTAGAATTGATGACATCACATGACATTAGTATCATAGAAAGTGTTCACCTGCTGAATACAATGAAACAATCATATTGAACTGTCTTAATGATAGAACATTCATTGATTTTAGAAAACTAGAATTGATGACATCACATGACATTAGTATCATAGAAAGTGTTCACCTGCTGAATACAATGAAACATTCATGTTAAACTGTCTTGATGATAGATAGAGCATTGATTTTAGAACGCTAGAATTGATGACATCACATGACATTAGTATCATAGAAAGTGTTCATGAATACAATGAAACAATCATATTGAACTGTGACATAGAGAATTGATTTTAGGAATCTAGAATTGATGACATCACATGACATTAGTATCATAGAAAGTGTTCACCTGCTGAATACAATGAAACATTCATATTGAACTGTCTTGATGATAGATGCCGCCACATAGAGCATTGATTTTAGGAACGTACCTAGAATTGATGACATCACATGACATTAGTATCATAGAAAGTGTTCACCTGCTGAATACAATGAAACATTCATATTGAACTGTCTTAATGATAGATGCCGCCACATAGAGCATTGATTTTAGGAACGTACCTAGAATTGATGACATCACATGACATTAGTATCATAGAAAGTGTTCACCTGCTGAATACAATGAAACATTCATATTGAACTGTCTTAATGATAGATGCTGCCACATAGAGCATTGATTTTAGGAACGTACCTAGAATTGATGACATCACATGACATTAGTATCATAGAAAGTGTTCACCTGCTGAATACAATGAAACATTCATATTGAACTGTCTTGATAATAGATGCCGCCACATAGAGCATTGATTTTAGAACGCATGCCTAGAATTGATGACATCACATGACATTAGTATCATAGAAAGTGTTCACCTGCTGAATACAATGAAACATTCATGTTGAACTGTCTTGATAATAGATGCCGCCACATAGAGCATTGATTTTAAGAACGTACCTAGAATTGATGACATCACATGACATTAGTATCATAGAAAGTGTTCACCTGCTGAATACAATGAAACATTCATATTGAACTGTCTTGATGATAGATGCCGCCACATAGAGCATTGATTTTAGAACGTACCTAGAATTGATGACATCACATGACATTAGTATCATAGAAAGTGTTCACCTGCTGAATACAATGAAACATTCATATTGAACTGTCTTGATGATAGATGCCGCACATAGAGCATTGATTTTAGAACGCACCTAGAATTGATGACATCACATGACATTAGTATCATAGAAAGTGTTCACCTGCTGAATACAATGAAACATTCATATTGAACTGTCTTAATGATAGATGCTGCCACATAGAGCATTGATTTTAGAACGCATCTAGAATTGATGACATCACATGACATTAGTATCATAGAAAGTGTTCACCTGCTGAATACAATGAAACAATTCATGTTGAACTGTCTTGATAATAGATGCCGCCACATAGAGCATTGATTTTAGGAACGTACCTAGAATTGATGACATCACATGACATTAGTATCATAGAAAGTGTTCACCTGCTGAATACAATGAAACATTCATGTTGAACTGTCTTGATAATAGATGCTGCCACATAGAGCATTGATTTTAGGAACGTACCTAGAATTGATGACATCACATGACATTAGTATCATAGAAAGTGTTCACCTGCTGAATACAATGAAACATTCATGTTAAACTGTCTTGATGATAGATGCCGCCACATAGAGCATTGATTTTAGGAACGTACCTAGAATTGATGACATCACATGACATTAGTATCATAGAAAGTGTTCACCTGCTGAATACAATGAAACAATCATATTGAACTGTCTTAATGATAGATGCCGCCACATAGAGAATTGATTTTAGGAACGTACCTAGAATTGATGACATCACATGACATTAGTATCATAGAAAGTGTTCACCTGCTGAATACAATGAAACATTCATGTTAAACTGTCTTAATGATAGATGCCGCCACATAGAGAATTGATTTTAGGAACGTACCTAGAATTGATGACATCACATGACATTAGTATCATAGAAAGTGTTCACCTGCTGAATACAATGAAACATTCATATTGAACTGTCTTGATGATAGATGCTGCCACATAGAGCATTGATTTTAGGAACGCATCTAGAATTGATGACATCACATGACATTAGTATCATAGAAAGTGTTCACCTGCTGAATACAATGAAACATTCATGTTGAACTGTCTTGATGATAGATGCCGCCACATAGAGCATTGATTTTAGGAACGCATCTAGAATTGATGACATCACATGACATTAGTATCATAGAAAGTGTTCACCTGCTGAATACAATGAAACATTCATGTTGAACTGTCTTGATAATAGATGCCACATAGAGCATTGATTTTAGAACGCATCTAGAATTGATGACATCACATGACATTAGTATCATAGAAAGTGTTCACCTGCTGAATACAATGAAACATTCATATTGAACTGTCTTGATGGTAGATGCCGCCACATAGAGCATTGATTTTAGAACGCACCTAGAATTGATGACATCACATGACATTAGTATCATAGAAAGTGTTCACCTGCTGAATACAATGAAACAATCATATTGAACTGTCTTAATGATAGATGATGCCACATAGAGCATTGATTTTAGAACGCACCTAGAATTGATGACATCACATGACATTAGTATCATAGAAAGTGTTCACCTGCTGAATACAATGAAACATTCATGTTGAACTGTCTTGATAATAGATGCCATCACATAGAGCATTGATTTTAAGAACGTACCTAGAATTGATGACATCACATGACATTAGTATCATAGAAAGTGTTCACCTGCTGAATACAATGAAACATTCATGTTGAACTGTCTTGATGATAGATGCCGCCACATAGAGCATTGATTTTAGGAACGTACCTAGAATTGATGACATCACATGACATTAGTATCATAGAAAGTGTTCACCTGCTGAATACAATGAAACATTCATGTTGAACTGTCTTGATGATAGATGCCGCCACATAGAGCATTGATTTTAAGAACGTACCTAGAATTGATGACATCACATGACATTAGTATCATAGAAAGTGTTCACCTGCTGAATACAATGAAACAATCATATTGAACTGTCTTAATGATAGATGCCACATAGAGCATTGATTTTAGAACGTACCTAGAATTGATGACATCACATGACATTAGTATCATAGAAAGTGTTCACCTGCTGAATACAATGAAACATTCATATTGAACTGTCTTAATGATAGATGCCGCCACATAGAGCATTGATTTTAGAACGTACCTAGAATTGATGACATCACATGACATTAGTATCATAGAAAGTGTTCACCTGCTGAATACAATGAAACATTCATGTTGAACTGTCTTGATAATAGATGCCACATAGAGCATTGATTTTAGAACGCACCTAGAATTGATGACATCACATGACATTAGTATCATAGAAAGTGTTCACCTGCTGAATACAATGAAACAATCATATTGAACTGTCTTAATGATAGATGCTGCCACATAGAGCATTGATTTTAGGAACGTACCTAGAATTGATGACATCACATGACATTAGTATCATAGAAAGTGTTCACCTGCTGAATACAATGAAACATTCATATTGAACTGTCTTGATGATAGATGCCGCCACATAGAATACAAGCATTGATTTTGAAGAACGCATTGATTTTAGAATTGATGACATCACATGACATTAGTATCATAGAAAGTGTTCACCTGCTGAATACAACGAAACATTCATGTTGAACTGTCTTGATAATAGATGCCGCCACATAGAGCATTGATTTTAGGAACGTACCTAGAATTGATGACATCACATGACATTAGTATCATAGAAAGTGTTCACCTGCTGAATACAATGAAACATTCATGTTAAACTGTCTTAATGATAGATGCTGCCACATAGAGCATTGATTTTAAGAACGTACCTAGAATTGATGACATCACATGACATTAGTATCATAGAAAGTGTTCACCTGCTGAATACAATGAAACATTCATATTGAACTGTCTTAATGATAGATGCCGCCACATAGAGCATTGATTTTAGGAACGTACCTAGAATTGATGACATCACATGACATTAGTATCATAGAAAGTGTTCACCTGCTGAATACAATGAAACATTCATGTTAAACTGTCTTGATGATAGATGCCGCCACATAGAGCATTGATTTTAGGAACGTACCTAGAATTGATGACATCACATGACATTAGTATCATAGAAAGTGTTCACCTGCTGAATACAATGAAACATTCATATTGAACTGTCTTGATGGTAGATGCCGCCACATAGAGCATTGATTTTAGGAACGTACCTAGAATTGATGACATTAGTATCATAGAAAGTGTTCACCTGCTGAATACAATGAAACATTCATGTTAAACTGTCTTGATGATAGATGCGCCACATAGAGCATTGATTTTAGAACGCATCTAGAATTGATGACATCACATGACATTAGTATCATAGAAAGTGTTCACCTGCTAAATACAATGAAACATTCATGTTGAACTGTCTTGATGATAGATGCCGCCACATAGAGCATTGATTTTAGAACGCAATACCTAGAATTGATGACATCACATGACATTAGTATCATAGAAAGTGTTCACCTGCTGAATACAATGAAACATTCATATTGAACTGTCTTAATGATAGATGCCGCCACATAGAGCATTGATTTTAGAACGTACCTAGAATTGATGACATCACATGACATTAGTATCATAGAAAGTGTTCACCTGCTGAATACAATGAAACATTCATGTTAAACTGTCTTAATGATAGATGCCACATAGAGAATTGATTTTAGGAACGTATCTAGAATTGATGACATCACATGACATTAGTATCATAGAAACACCTGCTGAATACAATGAAACATTCATATTGAACTGTCTTGATGATAGATGCTGCCACATAGAGCATTGATTTTAGAACGCATCTAGAATTGATGACATCACATGACATTAGTATCATAGAAAGTGTTCACTGCTTGAATACAATGAAACATTCATGTTAAACTGTCTTAATGATAGATGCCGCCACATAGAGCATTGATTTTAGAACGTGCCTAGAATTGATGACATCACATGACATTAGTATCATAGAAAGTGTTCACCTGCTGAATACAATGAAACATTCATATTGAACTGTCTTGATGGTAGATGCCGCCACATAGAGCATTGATTTTAGAACGCATAGAATTGATGACATCACATGACATTAGTATCATAGAAAGTGTTCACCTGCTGAATACAATGAAACATTCATATTGAACTGTCTTAATGATAGATGCCGCCACATAGAGCATTGATTTTAGAACGCATTTCTAGAATTGATGACATCACATGACATTAGTATCATAGAAAGTGTTCACCTGCTGAATACAATGAAACATTCATGTTGAACTGTCTTAATGATAGATGCCGCCACATAGAGCATTGATTTTAAGAACGTACCTAGAATTGATGACATCACATGACATTAGTATCATAGAAAGTGTTCACCTGCTGAATACAATGAAACATTCATGTTGAACTGTCTTGATAATAGATGCCGCCACATAGAGCATTGATTTTAGGAACGTACCTAGAATTGATGACATCACATGACATTAGTATCATAGAAAGTGTTCACCTGCTGAATACAATGAAACATTCATATTGAACTGTCTTGATTGATGATAGAGCATTGATTTTAGAACGCATCTAGAATTGATGACATCACATGACATTAGTATCATAGAAAGTTCACTGCTGAATACAATGAAACATTTATTGAACTGTCTTAATGATAGATGCCGCCACATACCTAGAATTGATGACATCACATGACATTAGTATCATAGAAAGTGTTCACCTGCTGAATACAATGAAACATTCATGTTGAACTGTCTTAATGATAGATGCCACATAGAGCATTGATTTTAGAACGCATCTAGAATTGATGACATCACATGACATTAGTATCATAGAAAGTGTTCACCTGCTGAATACAATGAAACAATCATATTGAACTGTCTTGATGGTAGATGCCACATTATTGTACATAGAGCATTGATTTTAGAACGATTTAGAATTGATGACATCACATGACATTAGTATCATAGAAAGTGTTCACCTGCTGAATACAATGAAACATTCATATTGAACTGTCTTGATGATAGATGCCGCCACATAGAGCATTGATTTTAGAACGCATTTACCTAGAATTGATGACATCACATGACATTAGTATCATAGAAAGTGTTCACCTGCTGAATACAATGAAACAATCATATTGAACTGTCTTGATGATAGATGCCGCCACATAGAGCATTGATTTTAGAACGCACCTAGAATTGATGACATCACATGACATTAGTATCATAGAAAGTGTTCACCTGCTGAATACAATGAAACATTCATGTTAAACTGTCTTAATGATAGATGCTGCCACATAGAGCATTGATTTTAGAACGCATCTAGAATTGATGACATCACATGACATTAGTATCATAGAAAGTGTTCACCTGCTGAATACAATGAAACATTCATATTAAACTGTCTTAATGATAGATGCTGCCACATAGAGCATTGATTTTAGGAACGTACCTAGAATTGATGACATCACATGACATTAGTATCATAGAAAGTGTTCACCTGCTGAATACAATGAAACATTCATATTGAACTGTCTTAATGATAGATGCCGCCACATAGAGCATTGATTTTAGGAACGCATCTAGAATTGATGACATTGATGACATTAGTATCATAGAAAGTGTTCACCTGCTGAATACAATGAAACATTCATGTTGAACTGTCTTGATAATAGATGCTGCCACATAGAGCATTGATTTTAGGAACGCACCTAGAATTGATGACATCACATGACATTAGTATCATAGAAAGTGTTCACCTGCTGAATACAATGAAACATTCATATTGAACTGTCTTGATAATAGATGCCGCCACATAGAGCATTGATTTTAGAACGTGCCTAGAATTGATGACATCACATGACATTAGTATCATAGAAAGTGTTCACCTGCTGAATACAACTAAACATTCATGTTGAACTGTCTTGATAATAGATGCCACATAGAGCATTGATTTTAAGAACGTACCTAGAATTGATGACATCACATGACATTAGTTTCATAGAAAGTGTTCACCTGCTGAATACAACGAAACATTCATGTTGAACTGTCTTGATAATAGATGCCGCCACATAGAGCATTGATTTTAAGAACGTACCTAGAATTGATGACATCACATGACATTAGTATCATAGAAAGTGTTCACCTGCTGAATACAATGAAACATTCATATTGAACCCTATTGACGATAGATATCACCACAAAAAGCATTGATGAATAGATACTAGAATGAATGAATGAATGGATGCATGAATGATTTTGGAAAGATCATGTTAGAGATACTTAACAATACCATTTCCGGTGCTGGAAAAAATCTACAGCAGTTCCCGCAGTTACAACCACAGGGAACGCGGGAAGAAAAAAAATAATTAAGTTCTTTTTTCTTCTTTTTTTTGAGTAAACAACAGTTAGTATACGTGGTAAATATGTGCTCTAAAAGGGTCCCCCATGTAATTGTGCGATGAAAAGTACATTAAATTGGAAAGAGGGCAGCATATAAAGATGTATTCACTACATTGATATTATTTCTGTCACGATTTGTAGGAAGAGTTTTGACACCTATGTTCAGAACCTGGGGGAATTTTGATGATGAATTCCAACTCCAATCATTTCATGCAATAGAGCTAATAGATTATCATAGGACCAGAATAATGCACCCTAATTGTATGCCTGAGTGCTTTAATAATGATGTAAAATATTTGGAACAATTTTCGAGTTGACTAAATTTGAAATGACGAGAGAAAAAAACAAAAATGCGAAGAACAAGAAATAGTTCCTAGTTTAGCATTCTGGCAGATCTATGCTTGTATAGGAGCACTAGACCGAAAAATGAGGCTTT
This sequence comes from Chiridota heheva, assembly GCA_020152595.1. NCBI lineage: Eukaryota > Metazoa > Echinodermata > Holothuroidea > Apodida > Chiridotidae > Chiridota > Chiridota heheva. The sequence goes on from JAIGNY010000020.1 coordinate 242,551, forward strand.
GTTTTTGCAAATTTCACAGCAGATCAATAAACTTCATGCCTCCATAGCCCATAGACAACGTGAGGGCAAAGGTCACTTGAATATTCATATGAAGCAGAAAATGATATACCGTACCATTGTGTGCTAGATATGCATTCGATTAGATTTGATTTTAGCTTCCCAAAGGCTTGGGAAGGATGTCTCTTCCAATATTGTGTTGATCAGTTACAACTGAATCTCTTTGTAATTACTTGCATAAAATACAACAGCTAGGATTTGGACTTTTTCGTTTGTGTTTTGTCCATTTTTGTTTGAATTATTGTTTTCTTTCTTTCAACTCAGACCACCTGGATGGGCAACCAGAAGCAGAGAGCATACCAATGTCAAACCTGCAAATATCATCACAAGAATCGGAGTCTGGCTCCATCAGCAGGAGGGGGCCACCGGTGGGAGGAGTCCCTGTGTATGGAGGGGTAAGAAACCTGTATTAGCAGTGTGTAATTACCAGTGTAATTACCTGTGTAATTACCTGTGTAATTACCAGTGCAATTACCAGTGTAATTACCAGTGTAATTACCAGTGTAATTACCTGTGTAATTACACTTGGAGTTTAATTTTTGGGGGTGGGGGGCAACAAAACCAAAAGAGGGCTAATAGCCAAATTTGGCTGAAAAAAAGGCCAAATTTGGCCCTTTTGGAGAGTGGGGGAAGGGGGCCTTCAATTAAATATTTTTGAGGGGGAATTTGATATGTGGGGAAGTGCGCACTATAATGTGAACACTGGTAATAACACTAAGGTATGCTTGCAGTAACAGAGTGAGGCGACTTGACAATGTTCAATTAATTGGATTAGTTTAGCTTTCTAGATCTGTGGACAATGTTGTTTGAAAGAAATTGCTGTATTCGGTATGTGAAGGAAAAATCCCTGCTCTAATAAGTGCCCATTTTTTGACTGATAACATAATTTATTTGTTTAATTTGAAACTTAAAATAACTTTTGATTTCATTATTTGCTTATTTGAAGATCTGACGCTGACATGTTTTTGTGTTAGTTTTTGTAGAACCAGTTCACACAACAGCACAATGCAGTTTGAATAGCACACTGCACTGCTGTGGAACGTGGGCGGTATTATGAACAAACTTTGGCCCTAAAAAGTGGTACAATTCTACTTTTGTTTATTATGTTGGATACGATATGAACAGCTTTTGAGTCGGGTCACATCAAAAGATTTAGAAATTCAAAATTGAAATTCAAAAATATGCAAAATAAGTTCTGTATGAAAAAATTGTTGCTTATCTTAAAATTTTCTTGCATTTATGCTAAAATGCAAAACAAATTATTCTTTCCACAACCTAAACTCCCCCTTCTTTCAAAATGGATCTACACCACTGCATCTAAAGCATCAACATCCCTATACAGAAAAGATTTTGAAATTCAAAAATCAAATTCAACATTGAAATTCGACATTGAAATTTGACATTGAATTTCGATATTGAATTTCGACATTGAATTTTGACATTGAAATTCGACATTTAGAATTTGACATTGAAATTTGACATTGAAATTCGACATTGAATTTCGACATTGAAATTCGACATTGAAATTCAAAATTGAAATTCAAAAATATGCAACATAAGTTATGTGTGAATGGGAAGGTAACTCAAATTTGTTGCTATGGAATTTTCTCTGATAACTTTCTCTGACAACAGTGACCATGGAGGTTAATAATTATGAAATTAATTATAACATTTCCCACTCTTCTGAATAAAGCTGTCGAAAATCTTACGAAAAATCACAACAGAAATTTTTTTAATGTAGTGAATACATCTTTATATACTTCCTTTTTTTTGCAATTTAATGTGTGATTGCAATTTAATGACGTTTTTAGAGCACATATTTACCACAGTTACTGTTGTTTCACTCACGAAACCTTTGAAAAAAAAAAAAAAAATCCTTTTCTTCTTCTACGAGTTCCAGAATTTTCCCACGGTTATAACCGGCGGAACTGTAGATTACTGCACACTGCATTGCTTATTGAATAACTCTTTCAGGAAATCAATAATGATGAGTTTTGTTTCCTACCTACCAGGCAAAGAATTTGGGATAATAAAATCTGACATTACCACACTTTTCATTATATATTTTTACGGGCGGTGGGCTGTAGATTTACTTCATAAAAGACACAAATTCAGAATGGCAATTTATACTTAAAAGGAGCACCAGATCAAAAAGTGAGAGCATATATTTGGTGTAGCATGTTCCTAGGTAATATGAATATTCAAGTAACCTTTGCCCTCACATCCTCTGTTGGCTATGGAGGTATGAAGTTTATCGACCTGTTGCGGATGATATATCTGTGAAATTTGCCAAATTGAGCGCCCTCACTTTTGGTCATAGTGCTCCTTGTAATGGAATGTTTACCAGTATTTCATATTGTAATAAACTGCATGCCTTCATCTACAATCCTCTTCTTTTAAAGCCACCACCTGACATCCAGCTAGAGTCTCGAGTCCCAGAACCATACTCTGATAACTATGACCGTCAGAACCCTCCAAGGTCTCCGTCACATGACTCGTACACACCCAGCTACGGGCGTCAAGATGACTACGGGCGTCAAGATGACATTGGTCGCGTCGACACCTACGACAGGCACAGCCATCAGGGCGATCCGGGATATGGCCATCCAGGTTACGGTCCGCGTGATGATTACAGTCGTGACTATGGTAGTCATGACGATAGGCATAGTGATTATGGGTATAACAGGACTGATACGTTTCGGGGTCCTGAGGAGGAGTATCGTCCCCGGGATGATTATGGGCACATTGCGGAATATGGTCAAGAGGATTTCTCCGGGGGAGGCTCCATTCACATTGATCCCCATTCTGGATTGGATCCTGGTGCCCCGAGCAATGACTCGTGGGTGTAACGTGTAACTTAGATTCTGATTGACTGATTAAGAACATGAAAGAATCATACAATTAAATCGACAGAAACACTTCAAGAAGTTTTTTAGATGAAAAAAGGCACGGCAAGAGTGATATTTTGATGTGAAGAACAAAAAGCTGAATCTCTGCTGCCCTCAGATGCCTGATTTACAAGAGAGTGAACATACAACCATTCAGGTGGAAGTACAATCAGTCCATTAGGGTGCTGTTTTTATGCAACAAAAATGCCTCAAGAAGTTTTATAGGTGAAAAAAAGTTACGGCAAGACGGATGTTTTGAAGTGAAGAACAAGAAGCTGAATCACTCCTGCCCTCGGATGCAGCCAGAAATGAAATTTAAAAATGCTTTTTACCAGCGATAACCAATCTTAGTTGGTTTCTTTGTAATTTTTTCCAAAGGCTTTGCAGTTTTGTGGTTATCAGTTGCACTGTAGAAGTTTGAAGCATTTGCTAGAATGCTTGAAGGCATTTTATTAAACACACAGGCATTGAACAATGCTGTGGGATATAGTAGATTACTTTGTTTTGTCCAGGCATTGGTAGAATGCTGAAGTATGTGTTAGAATACCAAGACTTTTAGAAGAATGCCTTAGCATAATGCCTAGGCATAATGCCTTGGCATATTGCCTAGGCATAATGCCTTGGCATAATGCCTAGGCATACTGCCTTGGCATAATGCCTTGGCATGTTGCCTTTGCATTTGTAGAATGTGGAGGAATGTTATACCGTGCTTTACCATTTCAAGGCATTTGGTAGAAGGCTCAGGTATTTGGCACAATGCCAAGGCATTTGCTAGAATGACGAGGCATTTAACAGAATGCCAAGGCAATCAGTAGAATACCTAGGCATTTGGTAAAGTGGCTTTGCAGTTGAATTGCATATACAAGCAAGTTAATAGAATGCAAAGCAGTTTTATAGAATGCAAAGCAGTTTTATAGAATGCAAAGCAGTTTTATATAATGCAGAGGCAACTATTGCAACACAGCCATTTTCTGGAGAATGCAATGCCTGTGTAGAACTGGTTTCCACAAAACTCATCTACAGAAGTTTTGTGCTTAGTTTTTGTGGTGTTGTTCAAAATATGCTGTAAAATGTTCACAATTCTATAGAACCACAAATTTATGGAAGCATTTGCTCCAAGTGTCAGGAAGATTATTTAGAGTATTCAGAAAGATTTTTTGAGGTTTTTCATTCTTTGCAGTTTTTCACATAGATTCACTTTGATAGCTGATGCAATAATTACATGTAGGTACAGACCCCCAGCTTAATTTAAATAGGGGCAAGGTGCTAGACTTGTTGAGGGGCACATTAATGCACGCACGGAGTGCAGCCTCTTTTCGGCATGGAGTCCAGGGGCCCCTTTACAAACAGGACAATTGCTTACTATGCTGTCATTCTGTGTTCTGTATTCATTTATGAGGTAAGTTAAGATTCAAATAAAAAATTAATCTAAAAAAAAAAAAAAAAAGTTCTCAAGAGAGGCAGGGCGGACCCCAGGGGGGCAGGGCGGGCCTACGGAAGGGTGGGGCGAGCCGCCTCTGTAAAACAGCAAAGCTAGGGGTCTGAGGTACATTGAACCTAACTTGAACTTTTGTAGTGTCAATTTAAAAGCTTTTTCCAGCCGCTCTGCATAAAACTTCAACAACAAAAAAAAAAAAAGATTTTACCGTCAAAAGACAAGTGTTTTATACTTTATCTTCATAACGAGGCTCCTTACAAGTCTTCCAGTTTTAAAAATGTAGGAAGAGTAGTCGGTGAAGATTAGCTAAGTAAGCGTGTGACTAGACCAGGTCAAGGGTTATTCAACCCTTTATTTTCTATTGTTTGCAGATTTAGGTGGCAACCACCACAATAAATGATCATTGTCTGAAGTTCTTGAAATTCCAAATTAAAATCATATCTTTATTTTTGTTCATACCTGGATTTTATACATCAGCAGTAGGTATTCTGCCGGCAGAGAAATACAAAATGTATCCGTTTTAAAGAGATATCAGCAGTAGGTATTCTGCCGGCAGAGAAATACAAAATGTATCCGTTTTAAAGAGACATCAGCAGTAGGTATTCTGCCAGCAGAGAAATACAAAATGTATCCGTTTTAAAGAGACATCAGCAGTAGGTATTCTGCCGGCAGAGAAATAAAAAACGTATTTGTTTTAAAAGAGGAGAAAGGCTGCATGTGGGCATTCCATCCAACCTTGGCTTATGTATTCAGCAAGTCACCGCTTGTAATTTATGCAGTTGATTTTTTTTTTTTTTTTTTTTTTTGTAACCAGGTCATATTACTGCTTAAAAACAGAGCGGTAAGTATTCAAATTGGAACTGAAATCTGCTATGACAAGTTGGATATTCAGGCCGAATATTTATTACGGCAAAAAAGTGCCGTGGTGAAAAGCCAAGAAAAAGCAATGGAAAGAAAAATCATATACTGTACACTATGAACACAAATTTGAGTTTTGACAAACTTTGTTCCAAAATTCCATGAAAATCTGCAAAAATTTCACAACGTCAAAAAAAACCGTCTTGACTCGATTAAAGTTTGTGGACTTTCATGGGTTTGAATACAGCATACCATATTTGACGTATTGAGCTCTAATAAGCACCCACACATCATTTTTTGACAGAAAACCTAAATCTATTTTACAAATTTGACTCTAAATAAGTTACATTTTTTGCTTATATTGCATGTGACACTCGCACTGTTTTTGTAGCAGGTATTGTAGGGCTGTTATATTATAGAACCTGTTCGCACAATGCAGTTTGAATAGCACACTACAAGTGGCTGTATCATGGGTGCTTATCAGTAAGAAACTTCGGGCATAACAAGTGGAGCAATTATATTTTGTAAGCGCCCTGGACGCTTATTACGTTGAATACGGTACATGGGAGGACTCCTTGAAGTTATTACTCCACGACATATTCATCCTTTGTGCAAGATTCAGACGGACAATACGGAAGCTTGGTGTAGAGATTGTGGAGAACACGTGAAGACTAAGGAAAGGTTGCATGTGGGCATTCAGTAATATATTCAACATGTCACCCTTGTAATTTATGCAGATTCGGTAATGTATTCAACATGTAATCCCTTGTAATTTATGCAGTAAGTTTCTTTTTTGTATTCAGGCCATAGTACTGTTCAGAAACAGCCCTAAGTATTCTAATAAGAACTGAAATTTAGTATGACATGGGCTATGAAATAGGATGTTTATTATATGATTATTTTATGGTTGCAAATCTGAGAAAAACTTTTTTTAGTTCAATTTGTAGTGGGTGTTCATTCACCAGTGCTTATCAAACAGCTGTTGACATCTCTATGTAACCAAAGCTGTTGAGTAAGAGATGTAACACACCCAGTCTCCACACTCGGTTAATTAAAAACAACTGGACGAAGACCGATATCATCTTTGTCAAACTGGACGTCAATGGTAATAGCAAAATTGTTGCTGGAGGTGGTGGCAAAAGATGGCCAACACTAGGGGTACATACCTGTATGTTATGAAAGAGGGGTACTCCTTTGTTACTAATGTTCAAATAAGTGTATTCATCGTTATAAGGGTGCCCCATCGCTACTAAGCATAAAATAAGGGTATCTTGTTGTTACTGATGGTGAATACGGTCAAGGTTTGTATCAATAACTTGGCCAGATTAATTTAATGCGTGGTGGTGTTTACAGGGGTATTAGTGCAGTGTGGAAAAATCCCCTTCGTACCTGCCTATAATTAAAAAGAAGGTATCTAAACGATTCAGTGCTGCCAACGGGTGTGGGGGATTCCCCTGGGCGATGTGTCCTAAGGGATCCAGGTCATAAGGAACCGTACAAATTATATTAAGATCCGGATTCTCAGTTTCCCCCAGGGCAATGCATTTCGTCTCTGGGCTCTGCCAGGGCCGCCTACGGGGGGAGGGGGGATGCTCCTGGGCTCAGTGTCTGAGGGGGCCTGGGTCATAAGGGGCCGTACAAATTATATGGGGGCCTAGATTCTCAATTCCCCCTTCCCTTTCTCTCGGCGACTCTGCAAATATTCTTCAGGTTATATGACTCCTGCAAGAAAGCATCCATGTACCAGATGGTTTCATTTCATATGTTGACAATTAGTATTCTGCACATTTCATGGGGAGCTTAGTTTGCCATTGCCCCCTCAACAATTTCATGTTTGTTTCTTGTTAAGGTTGCATGTTGTGAAGGTGAGGCCAGATGCCTTTATAAGCTATTTTTAACTCCCCACTATAGTTTAAAAAAAAGGTATAGCAAAAATTCTTAAGAGTATATGCCTACTTCAAGACAAGTTGTATTCTGCATGGTTCACAGGGCTATAATTTGCCATTTGCCCAAAATAATATTTGTCACCACTTTATCAGCACTATTCAACCTAAAATGGTTTTGTATTCTGGTAGTGTATTTTAATATATGTACATACATTCACATCATTTAATTTCCTTGTTATTATTTGATTTTTTTTTTTTTTTTTTTTTTTGTATTTTATAATTGATATATTATAGGGTTGAGGGAATGAATTTAGTACATCCCATGTTTTGAGTAAAATTATTGATTTTATGTTATGGAGTCAAGAATTGGCATACCACCCACATTAGAATGGCATGGAAATTTAGTACAAAATTTGCAATTTGATTATCCTCGCACATATAGTAACTGAATATTCATAAATGGCCTCACACAATTTACAACCAATCAAAACATTGTATCTTATTATTTGTCAAATCTGAATATTCATAAACAACACCATACATATTTTGACCAATCAAAACATTGCATACTTTTATTAGTCACATAAATCTGAATAATTATAAACAACACCAAAGACATTTTTGGACCAATGAAAGAAGCCTGGTACTCTCTGGAAATGACGGCGCCCCTTTTTGGTATGGCTAAAGTCTTTAAAATAGGAGAGCTACCGTGTCATATTCTTCCCTAACCAAGAAATGATATATTAAGAGAAAAAACTAGAAGAAGAAAAAGATTTTTTAAAAGATAACTATCTACCTTTCTACCATTTATTTTAAACATAAGATTATATTTAAAGGAAAGGTATCGATCGTCTCATAAATACATTTAGACGTGAACGGCGCTGTGCTTGCAACGTAATTTCCGGTTTTCGATTTTGCATATTGATTGCGAGAAATCTGCGATGTTATCGATTACACATCCATTGGCCCGAACATAGGAGCCTACGTTCGTTATCGAAAACATCACAGGAAAGGAAATTCGAAAGCCAGAAGCGATGTGACCAGCGAAGCAATGTGCACTTTAAATTTTATCTATGGGACGATAACTTTCCTTTAAATTTTGTATGAACATTTTTTTTCACAATTTATATAACGTATGAATTCACACTTTGAGAAGCTTTGCTAAGATGCAGGCTTTTGCAAGTTGACCAACGTCATATATTTATATTGTTATTGAGGGTCATGCCCCGTAAGGACATTGATAAGCTATTTTAACTTAATTGTATTATTTCAGGTGAGGATCTGATGTTTTTGTAGATAATGGTGTACATATGCTAATATAATTTGTAGTACTATGTAGATAATCAGCTCCCTTGGCTTTGTGTTATTCATTTATGCTTTTTCCTCTGCCGTTTCAGTACATTTGATATCGATGACGCTTCAGTTGATGTGAACTTCAACCGTTGTATGTTACCAGGGACACAGCAAGCATGGGTCTGTTCCCTCTCCCAGATATGGTGACATAAATGTGTACACAAAATTGAGGTTTCTTCTCCCCCTCCCCCATGGTCAACCCCCTCCCCCATGGTCAACCCCCTCCCTCCATAGTCAAGCCCCTCCCTCCATAGTCAACCCCCCCTCCCTCCCCTACCTCCATGGTCAAATCTGGCCTAGGTCTCTTCTGTCTCCTCCAATGCACAAATTTGTACCCCAAACTAGCCTAATTGTAACCTATTCTCACTCTAATTACCCACTTCATTCTCCTTGTAATTTTAAACTAGCTCAACTCTGTATGCATAAAGACATTTTATTTCTTCTTACACCTCCCCACTCCCTTTCTCATCATCAATTTTGAATCAGCTACAAACCTGTATGCATGAAGTTTTATTGCTTATTGTTGTTGGCTTGGAATCGCAAGTTAATGCCTATGAGCCAGCATTCTTATTACACCTGATATTCACCATTCATAGTAATTTGCTTTGATTATGATACAATTGGCACAGCCAATTTGTTTTTTATTTTTTATTTTATCAGGACTGGTTGGCAGGGAGGGACACATTAAGAAATTATCCCCTAGATATTTGAAGATGAATTCTTTGTGTCTTCACCCAGTGGGCCTTAACGTGACCACAACAGAGCCCTATACACATGTTTCTCATTGCTCAAAACTCCCTCACAAATTACTTTAATTTCTGTTCAAATGCGGGTTGTAAAATTGCAGTTCAGCCTAGTTGAAAACCCAGTTTAGCCCAGTTGAAAACCCAGTTCATCCCAATTTGAAACTCAATTCAGCTCAGAAAACACAGTTCAGCTCAGTGCAAAACCCAATTCAGGCCCAATTGAAAGCCCAGTTTAGCCCAGACGAAAACTTGGTTAATCCCACAATTTGAAACCCAATTCAGCTCAGTAGAAAACCCAGATCAGCTCAGCTCAGTTCAAAACCCAATTCAGGCCGAGTTGAAAGCCCAGGTCATCCCAGTTAAAAACCCAGTTCAGCCCGGTTGAAACCCAATTCAGCCCACTTGAAAACCCAGTTTAGCTGAATCTATCACAAATGTATTTTTTGAGGTTATCTCTTATGTCAATCAAAGCAAACACCCACTTCACAGATTTAGTATCAAAAAAAAATATTGCTTGCTGTTGAACAGTTCATTTTAACACATCTGCCTTAATTTATTCACTTCTGATCATTTTAGTTCTTTTCCCCTAAATTTTTGACAATGCTTTCTATTTTAGAAATTATGTGAGATGTCTGCAATTTGCTTGTAGTAAGTTTGACATGATTTGCAATAAATTAACCTTGAGAACAATCCTTGACTCGTCGTTTCTTGTAGACTGCAAACTGGTATGAACTTACAGTATGAGGATGGTGGGGCTGGAAGGCCATGCTCAAGACATGCAGAGGTGTCAGGAACAGTAACTAGTTACACCATATACATGGTGTTATATGAGCTAGTTACACCATATACATGGCGTTAAATGAGCTAGTTACACCATATACATGGTGTTAAATGAGCCAGTTACACCATATACATGGTTTTAATGAGCTAGTTACACCATATAAATGGTGTTAAATGAGCTAGTTACACCATATACATGGCAAAAATGAGCTAGTTACACCAAACACATGGTGTTAAATGAGCTAGTTACACCATAGACATGGTGTTAAATGAGCTAGTTACACCATATACATGGCAAAAATAAGCAGTTACACCATATACATGGTGTTAAATGAGCTAGTTACACCATATACATGGCAAAAATGAGCAGTTACACCTTAAACATGGTGTTAAATAAGCTAGTTACACGGCGTTAAATGAGCTAATTACACCATATACATGGCGTTAAATGAGCTAGTTACACCATACACATGGTATTAAATGAGCTAGTTACACCATATACATGGCAAAAATGAGCTAGTTACACCATACACATGGGTGTTAAATGAGCTAGTGTCACCATATACATGGCGTTAAATGAGCTAGTTACACAATATACATGGCAACAAATGAGCTAGTTACACCATATACATGGCATTAAATGAGCTAGTTACACCATATACATGGCGTTAAATGAGCTAGTTACACCATATACATGGCAACAAATGAGCTAGTTACTCCAAATACATGGCAATAAATGAGCTAGTTACACCATATACATGGCGTTAAATGAGCTAGTTACACCATATACATGGCATTAAATGAGCTAATTACACCATATACATGG